>CM037853.1:236403435-236535940 GCA_021234595.1 Delia radicum | reverse complement strand
TTTTTTTAAAACTTTTTTCATTAAGAAAGTGGTGCAAATTTTTTTTATTTATTGCCACCGGTTACATAATACATAATTTTTTTTTTGTTTTTTTTAGTTAGTCTTTTTACAGGAAGAGAGAGAGACAGGGATACACCAGACTGCCGCAGTTTCGTCCTCCTCCTGGGACTCGTCAGTGGTTAATTTATGTGTCAATTGAAAAAAAAGTATTTTATATTGTTAATTTGCTCTATATGAAAAACTTTTTATTTTTTGGTGTCGTACTGGTATTTGAACTCATTGCCTTAGCATCAAGCTATGCATCGTAATCTCACCTCTTAACGAGTTGAGCCACGTCGACACAGTAATGACTGTGGCTAAAGTGGAGTTTTGTCACACTACGTACACACAAGTATTGTTTCGATCAGAAGAGACAGAATTAACTAATACCAATGCACATTCATTTCTCAACTAGAATGCTTCTTCTTTCTTAATCCTATCACTTTTTCACAAGTAATTATCACGTTTTTTGATGCGCTTTATTCACATACAATAGTTGGATACCAAGTGTAAGTTAGAGATTGAGTCGCCGTAAAGCAAATTTCTTCAAATTTCATGTTAGAAAGTGTTTTGCAACCGTCAGATAATGACAATCGTAATTAATTTTAATTAAATTACTGTAGAATATTACTTTAGTTAGTCTTTTTACAGGAAGAGAGAAGCAAAATAATTCAATCAAAAAGAAAAAGAAAACGGCATAAAATTATATCGCGACCCATTTAAAAGTTGTTAAGCTTTTAAATTAGATTTTTTAATATGTTCTTTAATCCTAATAAACTTTTAACGGTGTGTGAGTAGGGTGTTTGTTAGGAAAACAAATTTACAAAATTTGGGGAAAAACCCAAAAACGCAACAATTTAAAAAAAATCGCTAAAAAAATTAAAAATCGCTAATATTTAAAATTTGGTATTTTTTCAATTTATTGTCATTATGGGTTATAAAAACTGGAAAGTTTCTGTGAACCAAATATGTACAATTTCAATTGCATATTTAATTATAGTATTAAACTTTCAATTGAAAGTAAGTTTGAAATCAAACAAAAGTTAATTGAAATTTTATTTAATAATTTTTTCTGTGCAGTTGCAAGGTATCCAGGAATGACTTAGGATAATAATGTTTTTTTTTTTTATTTATATAAATATTTTAGATATTTGTGAAGATCCTGAAATACGTGAACGTATTGAACAATTAAAAACGGAACAAGAAAGTAAACGTTTAGCAGAGGCACAAAGACGTAGAGTAAGAAGATCTCAAAGTAATAATACAAGGTAAATCTTTCCAAACAAATTATCCTCCTTAAGTACTTTAACATTTTTAAAACTGTTAATTCTTTTACAACAGAGCACAATCGGTACGTCGTACTTCCTTACGCGATTAAAACGCTAACAACCAAAAAAGATGCTGTAGAAGAGGCAAGACTGCGTTTACAAGCTCAGGAAGTATTTGCCCCAGCACCGGATAGCACAAACTTAGATCCCAGCGGTGTTATGGATCATAAACTAGAAACGGCAGCCGATTGGTTATCAAAGTCTTCAGCAACATCCGCAACGACGCAACTTCACAATAACAATAATACCTTAAAAACAAATAATAATCATAGAAATTCCTACGATCCTAGTCTTAAAGATGTGGTAGATTCCAATAGCATTTCCAAATCCAACGCACAAAGCAACAAAAACAACATTCCTATCAACCACGGAGACCACCAGAAGGTCGTGAAAATGATGAATACAAATGCATGCATTTAAAACTAATGGTGAACATTCCACAGGCGGAGGCGTTATCAATGGTGTCAATGGCGGAACATCCACAGCCACAGCAACAACGGCGGCAGCTGTTATAGCAGCCACAACCACAACCAATGGTCATGGAACGGAAGCTGTACAAATACAGTCAAGTAAAGAGGCCACAAATGGCAAAATAAATGTCCAAGTTACTGTGTTAGTGGGTAAGTACACACACACACATATAAACATACATAGAAAGTGTAAACTGGAAAAAAAGCATGCCTTCACACACACACACATAAATATTTTATTTATAATATCCTTTTTTAACACATTCACATGTGGTCTTACATAATGGTTTTATTTGTGTGTTTTGTTCTGAGGTTTTTGTTTTTGCTTTACAATAATAAATGTCCATTAAAATAAGAAGGTTTTAAAAAAAATTATATTAATTCATTGTACAGTGGGCCTAAGTATAAAATCTTCAAAACATTAGTTTTAAATTAAAAAAAAAAAACATATTAAAAACAAAAGTTTATTTTTCGGTTTGAAATCTATGTACTGAACCGCAAAATACAAGTTTTTTTTCAAGTTTTCGATTTAAAAATTTATAAAATTTGACAGTCGAAAAGTTCTTTGAAAAGTTCTTTGAAATAAAACAAAACTTAAAAACAATTCTCGTTTAGTTAAGCACTGAAATGCATCGGAGATGCGACTATCCTTTGTGATGGCTTTTAGGAAGTAGATTCCGATTTTTTTTTTTTCTGAACATTATAAAATCCCTTAATAAAATTTGCAAAATTTTAATTTATTTTTAATTTATATTCCACTTAATTAATTTCAGCGAAAGACCATCGCTTTCATATTAATATTTTCGAAAATTAAATTTGAAGTTAAAAATGTTTAAAATTTTTTATTAATTTTGTATGTATTTACTATGCATTATTAAAATTATTATTTTTTTAAAAAAAACGCATTTCAATTAACTAGAACTTGATTGGCATTGATTAGAAAACATGCGTGAACATTTGTCACAGACTTCATATTTTAAGGCACAATATAAAATTTTGTATTTTAAGCTATTTTTCTTAAACTAAAAGAGAGAGTACTCGAGTTTTTGCATAAATGAGGTAACCAAATATTTCGTCATCTTCGTCCAAAAGTCTTTTAGAAATGATAGGTCGCAACCCCGATGCATCAAAATTTTCTGATTTTGTTAAACTGTGTAATTAGAAAATTTCATTGTATATTCAATATAAAAATTGACTTTACACTTTAAGTAGAATACAGGGGGTCGTGGGTTCGATTCCCACCAGAGACACTGGTCTGTTTTCGCTACAACGCGCCGAAAGCCATTGTAGCTAGTGCTCGGTTAAGGTAATAGTATATAATTTGTAATTATATGATTATTAATTAATAAAATAAAATTAAATAAAATTTGGTAGATGCAATGTAAATGGCAAATACGCAGAGGGTTTTTTGTAGCAACATCGTTTGTCAAATAAAAGTTTAATGCCAAATTACCGCATTATATTTTTTTTTAGCAACCGTAAATTATTTTAGGCCCACTGTACACTACTAATTTATTAATGCATTGTTTTTGTTTATTCATTTGTATAATTATTTCCTGTATCCTTTTTTTCTTTGTTATTTTCCCACCATAACCACCACCCATTAAATGGCATACATCATTTACATCATCATGCACTTTTGTAACGCCTACGGCTTAATGTAATGTTAAATATTATTTGCCCTGCCTGTTTGACATGCTTCCTTCCTTGCCTGCCATTAACTGCTACTGCTTTTGAGTAGATACGTCCAATACCCATAATCTCCAGCATCAACAACATCATCAACAACAATTACATCATAATCAACAACAACATATGCATATGCATCTTCATGGTCATCCAAATAATTTGACAGGATCAACAACAACTACTACACATCATAATCATCATCCAAATCAACATCTCCAAAATAATTCAATAACCTTGGATCCTTCTCAGTGTTTAGCCAATGCAACAACTTTGGCAAATTTAAAAAAAACAACGCTCTTTATCGCGTTCTAATGTTTTAAATGGTAGTAATTGTGAAAATGGTTCTGTTTTAGGAGCCGCTAATTCAACAAACCTTAATCATCATCATCACGCAACATCGCCCCCCTCACAACAACACAATAACAGCAGTAGCAACAATAGTATGGTCGATGGCAGTCAGGTCATATGCAACAACCGGCATAAGTAATGGTGTCTACAACATCCTGGTCTTAAGGATTATAATGGTTTAATAAGTGATTCCATCATCTCCATCAGCTGCAGTTGCTGGAGTAGGAGGTATGAATAAATTTAAGTGGTATAACTGGTGATTGTAGTTAGTGATAGTACAAGTTCTAAGAAATGTTGCATCGTAATGTAAACAAAAGAAACACAAATTTAAGAAAATGCCAGGAAAGAACACAATGTTTTCTTAATCTTAACCCATTAATAAGAACATTAATAACAACATAAACAATTCCTTTACAATATGTACTGGTACTATATGTTTAAATGATAAAAAAACGTTTATTACCTCACTAATAGACAAAATGATAAACATTTTTGCCAAATTAGTTAGAAAAAATTTGTTTAAAACTTTGGCTAAAACTACTAAAATTAATTCAAAAAAACGTTGCAGAAAAACAGCAAAACCAGCAGATTTTTTTTGCTAAATATTAGTACGATAAGAATGGCAAAATTAAATCTGTTGGATCTACAAATAAATCTGTTGGATCTACACTTGAGCTAATTTTTAGTTAATTGAAAGTAACAAATAAATCTGCTAAAATCAGCAAAAAAAAAATTGCCAATATTAGTAGACAATCCCCCCAAATGTGAAATTTAAAAAAAAAAAATTTAAGAATATCAAAAATAAACCTGTTAAGATATACAAAAATTAGTTAGCTTGTAGCTGAATTTTAGTTTGTAGTTCCTTTATTAATTTAATCTGCTAAAATCAGCAAAAAAAAAATGTCCAAATATTAGTAGACAAAAAATTTCGCCAAAAATGTGAAATAAAAAAAACATTCTTTTTAGAATCAGCAGTTTACAATTGTTTTGCAAATATTTGTGTTGAGTTTAGCAAAATTTACTGTTATTTTACTGTTATAGAACTGAAATTTTGTTAAAGTAATAAAACAAGAACAGCGAAAATAAACTGTTAACTATAGAAAATTGTAGTTATATTCGAGTTGAATTTTTAGTTAATTGAAATATTAAATTTAATCTGCTACTAAATATTTGTAGACTAAAAACACGCAAACAAAAACTGTAATATGAACAATATTTTTATATTTATCTTAATTTAGTAAAATGCATAAAACAGTATAATTTGTTAAAATCAACAGAAATGTTTGCTAAACAGTTGTAAATTACTGATTTAAGAAGGTCTGATTTTTATTCGCATTAAAAAATCAAAAAAAAAAACTAAAAATTTCTCATTTTTTATGATATTTTTTGTCGTCTACTAATAATTAGCAAAATTTTTTTCTGATTTTAGCAAATTTATTAGTTACTTCTAATTAACTAAAGTTTAGCTAAAATATAACTACACATTCGTAGATTCGACAGATTAAGTTTTGCTATTCTTATTTAACTAATATTAGTAAAAAACTTCTGCTAATTTTAGCAGTTTTCTTGCAAACGTAATTTTTAATAGTTTTAGCAAAAATTTCAACAAAAATTTGTTCATCATTGTAGTTTCAATTATTTTTTAGAATTAAAAGTATTCTTTTAAGTAAATTGCAAAGAAGTAACAATTTATTAAAAATGTGTCTCGCTGCTAGCAAACAAGCGCCAAAATGAGACAGAAATTTACTCAAAATATATTATTAAAATTTAAAGTTTTTCATGAAGGTTTTAATCCAAAAGACCCTTCTTTCCTGAGTCAAAAATTACTCACAAAAGATGTTAAAACAATTCTAAACAATTAATCTTTTTTTTGGTACGTTTTGAATTGTTCACAAAATATTCAAATTCAATTACATTTCTGAGTCAATTCTGAACCAGATTTTTGTGTCTTTAATGATTCTTTTCAGAAGGTTTCATATTTTTCGTCCAATAAAATTTGTAATTTTTGACAATAAAATTATGAAATTTCAAAAATAGCTGTTTTATTTGATGCATTTTCGATTCATAAAATAAGAACCCACAAAACAGTATCAAATTTTAGCTGGCTGAACCTTTTCAAAAGAGAATAATATTTTCCGACACTAAACAAAATCAGATAGTTTGAGTATATTTTCTATACAACAAAACTTATTAAATTTCTTCAGATTCTTGAAACTTCTTTCCACAGTAGACATTGTCTGGATCTGATGGATTTTTTTTTCTTTTATCTGTTTTCAAAGTCTTGTTGGATAATAAGCTTTATTTACAAAAAGTAAGTTTGCCAGAAGTTTGGTAAAATAAAATCTACCCGAATTGGTTTGCATAATTGTCAAAACTTGTATATATATTAACAAATTTTTTATTTTTTTAGCCAAAACCTTGACAAAGTTTTTGCATAATCTATTTATTTTGTTTAATTTTACCAATCCTTTGGCCAAATTTTTGTTTGTGTAGAAATTTGAAGACATTTTTCTAATTATTAACGGGTTAAGATTAAAACACTAACTTTCTTAAAAAAAATTGAAAAGTTCTTTATTTTTTTTGTAACCAAAAACAATTTTTTATTTAAGACAAAAATGCAAAAGTCAAGGGGAAAAAACTACAATTTATAGTTTTCTAAGTAATAAAGCATATTTCAAAGCATATTCAACAAAACTTTAATAATAAAGCATACTTTAAGGCGTTTAGAGAGCAATAGGAAAAAAGAAACACTTGTTAAAAAATACTTTAAAAGCAGCTACCACAAAAAACTACTTAAACTGGTTTTTAATTTCTATAAATTATACACACTTTGTATATTTTACATACATATATACTACAAATAATAAAATAACTTATAAATCTTTAGATCTTTAAGGCTTTACAGTCTTCCTTTCTTTTTAGAGAAAAAAGTTTTAACACTTCTTATTTTCACCCCTTTTTTCTTATATCTTACTGTTTAATAAGTTGAAAGTTTTTCTTTAGATTTAACACTCATTAGTGCTGATTTATTACGCGAATGCAACAAAAAACAAAAAAAAAAACTCACATAAAAGTTAGTTCTAATTAATAATAATTTTTTTATATATAAAACAAGTCCTATTAACAAAGACAAAATATTATAGTATTAAAATTAAACACATTTAACCCTCTAATATATTGCATTATACAAAAAAAAAAAAAAAAAAACTAAGAAATTTACCCCAAAAAATACAGAAAATAACAGACATGAATGCAAAATAGCTCAGCTAGCACATTAGTACCTACTCGTACTTGGCCTTTAAACTGTATTTTTTTTTCTATTACATCTAACACCCCCATAAGTATGCTACTCATATATCACAGCCACTTAACTTTTTTCACACAACACCAAAAAAAAAAGCAGAAACGAAAAATTAGCATAAGCTAAAAACAAACCAAAAAAAAAAAAAGTTGGCAACATAAATTTACATAATGCCACTGATTGTTAACAAATTTTAAAAATTTTGCAAAAGTAAATCCAACGTTTTAAATATTTTGATAATGTTCCTTAAAATAGACTATGATTTTTTGTTAACTTTTAATGACCTCCTTAAGATATGGATTATAAATTGTTTAAAATTTTAATATTTTCATTTTAGCATTTTATGGCCAAAAGTTTTTAATATTATAATACTATATCATGGCAGTTGTCTTCAATTTCTATAATTTTCGCATTTATGTTGCTAAGTATCTTAATGGAAATGAAGACATTTTTTATAAGTTCAAATAAATTAATTAAAGACTTAAAACCCAACTGCGCAGTCATACATACAAAATTAACACTATACAAACCATAAGTTATCTAACAAGGGAGGTATCCTGACACGGATAAAAAAGTAAATCTTAATGAAATTCTGACATGTGGTAGAGAATAACAATTTAAGAGATACTTATTTTTTTTAAGCTGCACTGAGAGAATTAGCTGCATGATATTAATGAACTTTTGCATAGAATCAATGCACTAGAACTTGTTTATTGAAACTTTACATCGAGCTAATGCAAGTTTATATTGAATTTATTGAAAAATATCATTTTATTTATTAAAAGTTTCATTCAGTCAATGAAGAAGTTTCATTAAAAAGCAGTTTCATAAAAAGTATGAAGCTTTTCATTATTTTATGAAATTTTTCGTTGTATTTGTGAAGAAAAGTTTCATTGGTTTAGTGAAAATTTTAATTATTTTTCGTCCACTAAAGTTGTATCTGTGTTTCTGTTTACACAGAGATGAAGTTTTCTACACAATGTGAATGAAAAATGTCTTGAAATTTATAAAAAAAAAAATTTCATAGTTTTTTAGAAATTATTTTCTATGACCCTTTTTCATTAGGCTTTTGAAAGTTTTAATAAATAAAATGAAATTTTTCATAACATTTTATGAAAAAACTGCAAATAATTTAATGAAAAGTTTCAATGAACTAATAACAGTGAGTTCAATGATATAATGCAAAAAATTATTTTATATCACTAAGTAGGGTTAAAAATTGCCCCCATTTTTCGATTTATTTATTTCTGTTTTAATGTAATAACAGACAAATTTGGACATTCAGTGGCGTATAAAATATGTATGTCTAAAGACTTTTCAGGTAACATTAAATCTATATTATTAAGGAAATGAGGTAGTTGATATTTTAGAGGTAAAAAAATTTCGAAAAGTTGTTTTTGAATTTTAAAAATGTTCTCTAAATTGTATACTCACAGTAATAAACCTGTAAAAATAGCACAAAAAGCTACTAAAAGTTATTGTTAGTTAAAAATTACGTTGCAGAAAAAACTGATAACAGATTTTTTTGCTAAATATTAATAAAATAAGAACAGCGAAAATAGAACTGTTAAATTTACAAATTTTTAGTTATAATTGAGTTTAATTGCAGTTAATTTAAATGTTCACTTTACTCTGCTAAAGTAGCAAAAACTTTTTCTGAATATTTGTAGACTAAAAGGAGCAAACAAAAACTGTAATATCAACAAAATTGTATCTAAAGGGTCCGCCAAATAACTTTTTTTTTTGAACTCCTAAACCAATTGGACTTTGTATGGCGTCATACCAAGGTCTTTATGCAAAATTCGTCTCAATGATGTCTCCGAAATGTTCAATTGTTGAGAACGACGGTGAATTGATGTTGATGGCGCTTCACGCACACTTTCTGCCACAGCAGCAATATTCTCGGGTGTACGCAATGTTTTTGGCTTTTCACGCTTTGGTTTATCGATGAGGATGCCAGTTTCTTTCAATTTTTTCACAAGATAACGAGCATACGGACCATATTCGTACAGCGGAATGATAAAACTAATTATCTGCCAAATCAGACATGAGCTAAGTGTTACCATTCACGAAATAAGCACTAGTTGAAAAATAAACGTTAGATGGCGGACCCTTTATATTTACCTTAAATTTAGTATAATGAAAATAACAGTATAGTTTGCTAAAATCGACAGAAATTTTTGATAAAACTGTAGATTGCTGATTTCAGAGGGGTAAATTTTTATTTGCATTAAAAAAAAAATCTTAAAAAAAAAATTTAAACATTTCAAATTTTTTATGATTTTTTGACTACTAATATTTAGCAAATTTTTTGCTGCTTTTAGCAGATTAATTTGTTACTTTCAATTCGCTAAAATTTAGCGAAAATATAACTAAATATTTGCAGATTTAACAGATTTATTTTTGCCATTCTCATCTTACTAATATTTAACAAAAAAAAAAATCAATTTTTAGTAGTTTTAGCAACAATTTTTTCTAATTTGTTTCTATAAGTGTAAGATAAGGTTAGCAAAAATAAACCTGTTGAATCCACAAAATCTTAGTTATATTTTAGCTAAATTTTAGTTAACTGATAGAACAAATTAATTTGCTAAAAGCAGCAAAAAATTTGCTAAATATCAAAAAATGTGAAATGTTTTTTAGATTTTTTTTTACACGAAATCAGCATAAAGGTTTTTTGCATAACTTTATTGTTGATTTTAGCAAAATACACTGTTATTGCATTCTAAAAATTTAAGGTAAATATAGCTACAATTTGTAAGTATTACAGTTTTTGTTTGCTGTTTTTAGTCTACAAATATTTAGTAAAAGTTTTTGATAAATTTTAGTAGTACATTCAAATTAAATATAACTAAAATTTCGTCAAGTTACAAGTTTTCTATTTGCTGTTCTTATTTTATTAATATTAGCAACAACAAAAAATCTGCTAATTTTAGATGTTTTTTCTACAACCTTATTTTTAACTAATTTTTAGTAGCTTTTTTGCTATTTTTACAGGTTTATTTATTTAAGTGTAGTGAAGGGTTAAGAGAATGACATATTAATTTAATTAAAATTTATAAAAGTAAAATCAAGAGAGACTCCGGTTGATTGTCTATAATTTAATATAATCAGTGAGATCATAAACTATTAGAATCAGAGGTTGTTTGTGAGAAAGAATTTCCATACACAGTTAGTTTTTTTATTTCTTCGTTTTATTGACCTTTTGGTTAATATAGTGTTAATTTAATTAAAGGGACGACATTATTATTACAGCCTTTGTGAAATTAAATTTTTAATAGTAATAAAATTTATTTTATAAGGGCATTCTTTTCTAATATTTATAGTGTACATTAAAATTGTTTGTCTTTTAGTTCATAAATTAAAGCCACAACTATTTGAATTGTATACGAAATCCTTTTGAAATTGTGTTTATTTATTTAGGCATTTCATTTATTTAAACTTAATTAACACTGTTTACGCCATTTCTTTTTAATTCTATAATCAAAAAATAACATCAAAGTTATGCTTTATTTTCTATTTTTGTTGAGCGCTTAAAAGTATGCTTGGAAATATATTTCCCTTTATTTCTATTCATGCCAAACAAACCAATTATTTTTTTTTTTTTTTTTTGTGTTGCCACAATTCTTACCAATATTTTGTAGTCTATACATCACATTAAAAAATTAAATTTAAATTTTGATTTCATTTGTTTGCCTTTGTTTTTTAAATTAGTTAAAATTGTATAATTAAATTATTGTATAAATTTTATGTTTTGCTAAAAAGCAATTAAAAAAAATATGTGAAAAACTTTATTAACCCAATAAGATTTAGTGTTTTATATTTTATAAATTTGTTTATATGTATTTATATACTTTTTTAATAAACAATAAGAAAAAAGTGACTTTTGTAATAATTTATTAATATTTTGCTTAACAAAAAACTTTAAATTACAAAAATAATGTATTAATTAGAAACTGTTAAAAATCTATTAATTTAAGAAAGAAAAGAAAAACAACTTAAAGTTGTTTTTTTTGAATTAAATTCCTTAAAGAAAAATCTTATCAGAAAGAAATTATAAAGTAGAGCAATATTTTTTAACATAATAAGCCAAGTATTTTTGTCAAGTAAAAATATAAAAAAATGTTTTATATAACAAAGTATTAAACAATATTGTTTTATATATTATGTATATTTACTTTTTTGTAAGTAATGTTTTATGTATTTATATGTTTAATGTTAAATATTCAACTACTTTATTATTTCTTTAAACAATGTGGCCTTTATTCCTAAAACTTTAGTTTTAAATTCTTTTGTTTTTTTTTGTATTGAATATGTTTAATTTAATTGTATTATGATATACTTTTTTTCGTCCTTATTTTATTAATTTTATAGAGAATTTGTTAATATAATAAATATATGAAAACAATGTTTTCTTTTTAATTATAAGTAAAAAGATTAAATCAAACTTTAAGTCTATTGATTTAACTCATCATCCACTATTCATAAATTTACAAATTAAAATAAAAATAATAAGAACTGTTTAAAAATTGTATAATCAAAAAATAAACACTAAAAAATGGAAATATAAAATATAGAAACATTTTACAATATAAATACAATTTGTTTTATTTATACAAATGCCAAAAAAAAACAGATATAACGAAATCTTAAGGGGACATGACATTGGCCCGTTTTTTGAAATCGACTTTTTTTTATAATTTTGTGTTTTAGTAAATATTCTTAAGATTCTAAGAAAAAAAAAAAAAAAAAAAACTTCCTACGGGTTCAAAAGTTAGGATTAGTGAGAGCGCATTTTTAATTTTTAACCTTTTTTTTCTTTGTTCACAAACTTTGAACGCGTTATCTCGAAACCATGTTTTTCATACTGGTTGCGGTATTAGCAGGTTCATTTTTTGACGAATTTTTTTTGTATTTTTTTAAACTTGATTCGCTATCGTATGACACGAGCTTTTTTTTATTTTTTTTTTCGATTTTTTATGAATTTTTAAAGTCAATATTTTTTTCGAAAAAACACACTTTTAAATTTGGAACATCACCAAAAATTGAAAAAAAATTTTAAAAAAAGCTCGTGTCATACGATAACCAATTTTGTTAAGATTTAAAAAAGTCATTTTTTTCCAGATCGGACAATTTTTGCGACTCCCAGCGCTGCAACCACGAGGCCCCGTTTTTTTCTCTGCCGACAGTTTGGAGCTCTATAAAATCATGTTGGAGTGAAAAATATATTTTTTTGAATTTTTTTCTTGTAATTTGTTCTATTCTCTACAAAAAAAATTTGGAAAAATGTTTGTTTTTGACTGAGTTATGAATTTTTAAAAAAGGTCTGTTTTCTCTGCCGCGAATTCAATGTCCCCCCTTAATAATTTTAACCAATATATTTTTTGAGTGTAACTGTCTAACTGGAATGTAAGATCATTTTAGTAAATCTTATTCAAACTTGAATAATTTTCATTTTATTGCACAATTAAAGGTCGAAAAAACATAGTTTTTATTTTTAATAAAAATTATATCAAACTTTTAAAAATCTGAAATTTTACCCAGAAAAAATAAAAATTATAGTTTTAATTAAGAAATTTATAATATCAATTAATATTTATTTATTTTTCTATTTAATCCCAGTATAGTCTGCTGCACACTTTAATATTATGAATAGGCCCTTAATTCTATAAAATTTCTATGTACAAGCCCATCTTTGTAGCAATTTTTGTTGAAATATTTTAACGGAATCTTAATTATTTTTACCAACATATTTTTTTTGTGTATAAAACGTTTACTCAGACGATCAATTTAGTAAAAATCTGAATTTGAAACCGTCGATTAAATTTTATTGTTGAAATTATTTCAACAACAGAAATTAAGCACACTTAAATATTATGAATAGGCCCTTATTCAATAAAATTTCTATGTACAAACCCATCTTTGTACCAATTTTGTTGAAATATTTTAACGGAATCTTAATTATTTTTACCAACATATTTTTTGTGTAAAAAAATTAGTGAAAATCTTAAATTGAAACCACCGATTCAATTTTATTGTGGAAATTCTCCCCACAACGGAAATTGAGCATTCAATAAAAAAAATTTAGCTCGTTCATTGAATTATTTTGTAATAAAATGTTAATACATTAAGATTTATAATCGATTTATATATAAATTTTATTAAGAATTAATTAACTGGATTAAAAATTACTCAATATTGTAGACTAGGGTGCTTTTTTAAAAAAATTGTTGAATTTCGGATGAAACAACAATGAAATTGAGAATCATAGTCTGTTAAATTTAGGTGTCCTAAATTTTAGCTAAAAAAAAGTTTGTTAATTTTTTTAACTAGACTGTTAAATTTTAAGTTCTAAAATTTATAGAAAAATTCGTAAATTTGCTATTTTGTAGAAAAATTAACTATTGGGCCAGCAGCCAACCGTTTAGCTAATCTTATCAAAACGTGTCCGTAATGATAAGTAAAGTGTAAGCAGTCGGATAAATTAGTAAACTATACCATCATTTAGTAAAATTTTAGTAAACCCTTAATGGAAATGGATTTGCTAAACGCAACCAATTTCTTTTATTAAAAATTTGTAATTTTGTTTGTCATTTTCTTTATATTATAGATTATAAAAGTTGTCAAACTGGAAAAAAAGCTTTGCTCTCAACTATTAAAAACGAACATTAGTAAAAATTTGTGTTTGTTTTAGAAATTCGGGTTTAAAAAATAAGTAAAATATATTGGTAAAATCAGCGACAGAAATTAGTAAAAAATGTTGTCATTTGTAAATAGAAAATAGAACAAAATTTTACAAATAAACGATTTGGTATTAAGTAGGTAAATTAACTAAGAATTTAGCTAAATCTACAGAATATTTAGCTAAAATTTTTGCTAAAATGTTGGTTATTTGGACACACCAGATCTGACTATAAAATACCAGAAAAAAGACACTGTGTCAATTGTGGGCGTTGTGGTGTAATGGTTAGCGCGTTGGACTTTTACACAGAAGGTCCCGGGTTCGATTCCTGGTGCCGGCAACATCAAAATAATATGTATGAGTTTTTTCTATCCCTCATACGTATCGCAATGTCCACCTTCGGTGTTCCCATAGCAATTAACCCCACCGAAGTAAAATAATGAATCAGGGCTATGAACCAAAAAGCTTCAATAAGTTCGCTTACTCTCCATCAGGTGGCGAGCAACAACTGTTCTAAGACTTATCATCTCGCGCAATTACAGTGTTGCCATGTCTGAAGCCCTTCATCTTTCCCCACCTTTCATCTCTATACTATCCCTTTCCAAAGAAAGCAACACACTAAATATAGGAAGTATTTCCTGAGTGTTGCCTCTCTTTAAAAAAAAAAAAAAAAAATAAAAATAAGTTAAGTATCTTTGAGAAATTTTGAGGCAATTTTAAGCATAAAAAATTGCAGCTGCGGCTACTAAAAATTAAGTGCGACTCTACGCCAGTAAGGAGTAATCTTTGGAGAACGGCACACAACAAATACACTAATAGAAAAAAAAACTAGTAAAATTGTTTGCTAAACCTGCTACAAATTAGTAAAAAATTACTTTGCAGAAAAAACTACTAAAATTAGAAGCATTTTTTTTGTGCTTAATATTATTAAAAAAAGATTAGTAAAAATAAATCTTTTGAATCTACAAATATTTAGTTATATTTCAGCTAAATTTTAGTTAATTGAAAGTAACAAATTTTTCTGTTTAAATCAGCAAAAAATTTCCTATATATTAGTAGACAAAAAATCATGTTTTTTTTTAGATTTTTTTATGCGAATAAAAATTTGATCTTCTGGAATCAACATTTCTTTTGATTTTAGCAAAAATTTCTGTTGATTTTAGCAAAATATACTGTTATGTGCATTCTACAAAATAATAAAGTCTACAAATATTTAGTAAAAGTTTTTGGTAATTTTAGCAGATTGAATATAACTAAAATGTTGTATATTTGAAATATTTAATATTTAGCAGAAAAATTCTGCTAATTTCAGCAGTTTTTTCTGCAATTTCAGCTTTTTCTGCTATTTTTACAGATTCATTTCTATGAGTGCAGAATATTGTAAGTGGCTACTTAACTCAATTAATAGTAATATGTAAATAAAAAAAACATATATTAAATTCTCTTTAACAAAAAAGAGAATGATAAATGGCAAAGAAAAAGTTATGCTCTAAAAACGGAAATATCAATGCATATACGATTACAAATTAAAAATTACCTTATTAATTTCCTTATCCACTAAGTCTTTGTTGCAAATCTTTAATAACTTTTTTAATATTCATTAAAATTATTTGAAAACACACAAATTATATATTTGTTATGATCTTTATATTTTTACTTTACTAGGAATTTAGCAACGGCTTAACACATTCTTCTTATTTTATTGAAAAGCTTTTACTAACACACAACTACTACGACAACTCATCTCGCATCTTTGTTGTAGATGAAAACGAATACACACAACAAAGCAAAAAAAGGCAATCACTGATCATCCTACTACGGCAATTTAATATTAATCTTTAAAGACTTTTTTCGGGACTTTTTTGTAAAAAATTTAAGAAAAGTTTTTTAAAACACTATTTAGTACCACTCGAATTATATTTATCCACAAAAATATTTTCAATTTCTTTATTATTTAACTACTAAATATTATTTTATTTTAAACGAACTTCCGCCGAACATCTGTGTCGTCTAAAGTTTGCGAGTAAACTAAAAATTCCAAGAGAGAAACAAGTTTGCATAAAAAGTATTTTAACAGACAGAGTTGTATTTTCGGGTGGTATAAAAACAAAAGTAACGAATTTTTCAAAACTAAAAAAAAACTAACTCAAAATTAAAAACAATTTAAAAAATAATAAAAAACTTTAGAAGGTGAAAGAAAGATTTTCAAATTTATATAGTTATAATAGAAAAATTTAGGTAATCCTAAATAACTGCTAAAATGTAATATAAATAGGGCAGTAAGAAACTGAAAAAATGTAAATACGCACCTTGATTACAACCCTTGACTCAATACTCTTGGAGTTTTTAATTATTGTTGGTGGTCCGTGAACCAGTAGAAGGTTCAAGGGGTTCGTGAAGCAAAAGTTTGTGGAAAACGATGCTTTAGAGCAAATACACAAAAAAAAATTGTTGCCAAGTAATTAGGAGCATTTCAACTAATACAGTTTTTTAGATAAGTTATTCAAAGATTTAGTAGAAACAAGTAAAAACTTGTTTTCGCATAACTCAATAGTATATTTAACTCAATAATAACCGACTTCAAAAACAATAGAACAACTCTGTCTATATTAAAATGTAAATAAAAAACATATGTTAAAGTCCATTAAAAAAAAAGAGATTGATATTTGGCAATGAAAAAGTTATGCTCTCAAAATAAAAAGAAAAAAACATTTAGACGAAAATATCAATACATATACGATTACAAAATAAAATATAGCTTTACATTTCCTTCTCCGCTTAGTTTGTTTTGCTGCAAACATTTGACAACTTTTTTTATACTCTTTAACATTACTTGCAAACACACAAATTATATATTTTTGAGCAACTTTATTGTATTAAAAAGCACAACTACTATAACAACTCATCTCACATCTTTGTTGTAGACAGTGTTGTCAGATTTGACGATTTATTGTCATTTTGACGATTTTTAGTACCCAAAATAACTTAATGACGGTTGAACGATTTTTGTTTCAAAATGACGATTTTTGACAATAGTTTAATATGTCAACAAAACATATTTGTTTGTCCTTCGTATAAAATCACCGGATATATTTATAGATTTATAGTATTTCGTTAAAAAATTAAAAAAAAAAACTATTTTTTTTCGAAATCTAACAGTTATTTGCTTATATCATGTGAAATGAAATTTTGCAATAAGTGTAAATACTAGAATTAAGTCAAACTAAATCGGATTTATTTATAAATCATGTTGGATTAAGCTTAATTTAATTTCTGTGTTCACATTTTAATAAAATTTAATTTTTTACATATTAACAAAATTTAATTAGTGTAAGATTTAGATAAAAATAAAATATTTTGTAAATTAATAAACAGATATTTTTTGCGAAACAAACAGATCTGGAGCTCGAATATTCTTTTTGAAGAAATATTGAAAGGTCAAACAAATACAATTTTAAAAAGAAACATAATAAATTCAAAAATAAATCCGGTGCTTATAAAACAGGACTAATAACATACATAAAGTGTTCCAAAGTGATACTTCAGATATTTACAATTTATATTTGAAAATAGAAAAACATGCAGTAATAAACAATTTTCGAATAAAAATATTTTATAAAATAATCAAAAATTTCCGAATCGCGATTTGAGTTTGATAATAAATTTTAATTTGTTAATTGAAGTCCAAATTTATTAATTAAAGAAACCAACATTGTTAAAGTATTTCCAAATTTTGTACACGAATTTAAGGTTTATTAAATTCTGATTTTGAAATGTTAACAGAATTATGTAAAAGTAATAACAGTTTCAGTGATAAAATTCTATCGTTGTAAAATATAATTATTTTCAAAGATTAAACCATAGAAAAGTGTAAAAAAAATCGTTAGGACTTGAAATGTGAATTACATTACTGTCTGGTATTTTTTATTAAAACTTTATGCCGTATATAAAAAATATTTTTTATTTTGACGATTTTTTAAAATTTTCTGACGATTTTTCAAAATACGATGACGATGTTATGCTAAACAAACCTGGCAGCACTGTTTGTAGATGAAGACGAATACACACGAATTAGATAGAGAGCAAAACAAAAGACAATCACCGATCATCCTGCTACGGCAATTTCACATTAATTTTAACACTTTTTTCGTGACTTTATTGAAAAAAATTTTTTTAAAACACTATTTAGATACACTTTAATTATATTTTTCCACAAAAATATTTTAATTTTCTTTATTATTTAACAATTTAATCTTGTTGTATTAGAAACGAACTTCCGCCGAACAACCGTGTCATCTAAACTTTGCGAGTAAACTAAAAATTGCAAGAGACAAACAAAAAGTTTGCACAAAAAGAATCTTTATACACAGAGTTGTATTTTCGGGTACTATAAAAACAAAAGTAACGAATTTTTTAAAACTAAAAAAAAAAAACTAACTGAAAATCAAAAAACTATTTTAAAATTAATAAAAAAATAACTGAAGGTAAAATAAAAATTAACAAATTTATATATATAATAGAAAAATCCACATAATCCTAAATCACTGCTAATATTTAATACAAATATTTCAATTTAACTGAAAATAAAATTAAAGTAAAAAATCATGAAAACAGTTAAATTTATATTTGATAAATAACGGTCCATTATAGACTATATTGATGATCGCTGGGTTTTAAAACACATATTAGTTAAAGTCCCAAATAATAAATATTGGGATATGTACAAAAATGCGTTATTTTAGACTGCACCCATCTGGATTGCCTTAAACTTTTATTACGTTTTCTTTGCGATAAAAAGTGTGGCAAGACAGTTTCTAGCCGAAAAATTTTCGACTGCGGCTACTAACAATTTACGGAGACTGATCAACCGGCTGAATGCTATTCGACCGAAGTCTTTAGAGGATACGTTTCATAACCAGATCCGTTTTAATACAGATTTCAGGTATAATGTCAATTCACTATTAATCTTTGAATAATTTATCTAAAACAAACTTTATTAGTTGTAATTAGCTTACTTGCCAACGATTTTTTTCTGTGTAGCATATTGTTATCGGTTATTTAACTCAAAAGTAACCGACTTCATTAGCAATGTCACTAACAATAGAACAACTCTGTGTATATTAATATGTAAATAAAACATATGTTCAATCATTTTGTATTGCCTTTTGCAAAATTTAACAAAATCCATTACCAACCAAGACCGGTTAAAAAAAATATTACAAAGTTAATGGATCTCCCTTGTACTTTAACATAAAATTCCAAACATTCCAAGAATGAATTCTTTACAAAAATATCGTTTTTGTTTTATGGCCGGTTTATGTGCAGCCGGCGGTAGTTTCTTTGGTAAAATGCCAAGTTTTTTAAGGGATAGTAATCTACAATTGAAGGAAATTCCATATTTAACACAAGATTTACAATATTATGGAGGTAAATTACAAATTAATTGTGTGGTATAAGGAATAGTATATTCCTTTCAATCTTCTTTTTTATTTAGAACTTGTTTTATACCAATGTCTGCCTATTATCTTTATGATTTTGTGCAATCTTTTAAACTGGCGTTACTTTTTAAAAGCTCTGCAACTATCGGAACAAACATTGACGGCCACTGTTTTAACAGCGGCAAGCAATTATGTGGTGTCGGTAAGTAGTTACGTTAGATTATTGGATTATTTAGCTAATTTTATAACAGTTTATTTTAGGTTTCTTGGTGTATAAGGAAGCTATTACATTCCTTTCAACTTTAGGCTCCACATTTATAGTATTGGGTTTATGGTTTTTATGTGACGATACATCGGAAAAAATTAATAAAGTTAAAAAAAGTTAATGTAGTGCATTTTTTTGGAGATTTATGTCATTCCCTTGGAACTTTGTTATAACTTTTAAAAAAGGGTATAGCGCCTAAGGCCAACTTTAGTATATGAATCGGATTATAACCGATTAGTGATGAACGTTCGTATATTAATGTTAAGTCGAGGAAATTTCCTAGCTGGTTCATGTATATATTTTTATTATCCGAGCCGCAAGTGTATGTATGTCCGGGACTAGTGTTTTGTAATTTTAGTCGAATATGAATTCCAAAATTGGTAATTTTAGCCGAATATGAATTCCAAAATTGGTAATTTTGAAAAAAGTAGGATAATCTTTTCAAGATTCAACCACCAATGCTAATTCATGTACACATTTTTATTATCCGGGCCGCATAAGTGTATTTTTTAATTTACGGACCTTATTTTTGGCGGTTGTTGAGAGAGGGCAACCTCTAAAAAACACCATATTAAAAAAATTATTAGTTCTTCCAATATTTTACTGCTTAAATGTTGTTCAGGGGACAAATTCTCTAAGAAAAACGATATCGTTTGTTTAAAACAAGACCTAAATTGCTATCGTTTTGACGATGTTTGTTAACGAAAACGTTATGCTAAACGATATAAAATTTCTGTTTTTTTAACAAAATTGTCAACATTATTTAAAAGTTTTATGTAATTTATTCCTAATTTAACTTCGAAAAGTGGACGAAAATCGTAGATCGTTCTACAAAATTCGTAGCCAGGAAATTTCCTAGCGGATTCTGTATAAATTTTATTTATCCGTGGGCAAGCATGTTTTTTTTTTTTATTTGCGGGACTTCATTTTTGGGTTAAATGATCTGCCTTTCTGTCCATAGAAAAAAATATTACTAATAAAATCACTTTCAATTAAATGTTTAATAATATCTATTAATGGAATTTTGTAAACACAAAATTTCCAAAAAAAAACCGATTAAATTTAAATATCGCTATTATTTGAAAAAATCATCAAAATTAGAAAAAAAAAATCTCCACAAATTTAAAAAAAAAAAAAACAAGAAAAAAAAAGAATTTTTTAATTTTAGCGATTGTTTAAATGTTGAAATTTTTTTTTTAATTTTTAGACAATTTGATTTTGACGATTTTTTTTATTTTTAATTTTGGCATTTTTTAATTTTGATGATTTTTTTTTTTTAATTTCAGCGTTTTTTTTTTTTTTTTTAATTTAAGATATTTCATTTTCAAAATTTAAAAAAAAAATTAAAAAAAAAACGACAAACTACAAAAGTTAAAAAAATCTCCAGAAATTAATAATTTTAACGATTTTTTAAAGGTTGACATTTTTTTTTCCAATTTTTTCGATAATTTTATTAAATTTTTTTTTAATTTTAACATTTTTTAATGTTGCTGATTTTTTTTCCAAAATAAAATTATCAAAATTTAAAAATTATTATTTTATTTATTTTTAATAAAATACTAGCTGACCCGACAAACGTTGTTTTGCCTTCAAATTTTATTTTCATTGAAAGTCTGGTTCCGTTACAAAGTCGTGGTGGATTGATATTTCGAAGAAGAATGTACCCGTATCCAAGCAATGCTGTGTAACAAAGCAAACATTTTTGATATTCACACAATTTATATGAAAATGACTAATGTTCAGAAAAATCAACACATCTCGATCAAACGAAAATATTTTTATACAATTTTTTTTTTTTAAACCATCCTCATTGCATGTTCTACAAAACGTATTCAGCCATTTTTATTTTATGCAGCCGTTCTCGAGTTATGGAGTGACAATCAAAATGTACACTTCTTTTTATATATATAGAAGATAAAGATTAAAATTTTATTTAAGTGATTTTTTCAATTTCAGCGATTTTTTAATATTGTCGTTTTTCCAATTTTTATAGATTTTTAAAATTTTTTCAAGAATTAACAATTTCATCAATTTGGCTATTTTTTCGGCATTTTTTAATTTGACTTGTTTTTTTTTCATTTCTGCCATTTTTTTGTTTACCAATTTTAGAGATTTGTTTTTAGTTTTAGAATTTTTTAAGTTGTAGCGATTTTACATTTGAAGATTTTTTAAACTAGTTTTTGGGAATTTTTTTTAATTTTTAGTTTTGGCGATTTTTTAAATGGAGATTTTTTCTATTTTAGCAGTTTGTTTCCAAAGTTAGCGGTTTTTTTAAATTTTGAAGTTTTTTTCCATTTGATTTTCGAAGATTTTTAAAAAAAAATTACGATTTTGGCGACTTTTCTCTACAATTTTGAAGATTTTACTATTTACATATTTTTTTTTCATTATATTTATTAATAATCATATAATTACAAATTAACCGATCACTTGCTACTATGGCTTCTGGTGGAAATCGAACCCAGGACCCCCGAGCTGATAAGCTTGCACGATTTTGTTAAACTTTGGTAATTTTTTTAAATCGATTTTTCCAATTTTAACGATTTTTTTTTTATTAAACTTTAGTACTTTAAATTTTTTCCAAATTTTTGTTGCACAGTTAACAAATAAAACGTTCTATTGTTTTGTTTTCAGTTTGTTTTTTATGTAGATTTTTAAATTTATTAAAAATTATATTAATAAAATGAACATAAATAAGTATATTTCCTTGTTTTTTTTTTTTTTTGTATTTCTCTGTGTAATAATGAAATTAATATATTTTCTTGGTATTTTAATCATTTTTATCATCTTTTTCTTTTTGTATTTTTTTAAAGGTATTTTTAAATGTTTTTATTTAAATATAAGTATATAATTTGTTTTTGTATGTTAATTATATGCTTTTTTTAGTTAATAATAATAATTATTCATATGTTGTTTTTTGTTTTTAAAGATTAAATACATAAATGTTTTCTTGTTGTTGGTTGTTGTGGTGTTGAGAACAAAATTAAAAAGAGGTTTTTTCTGCCTTCTGCTTCATAAGTAAATTTCTGGGGAGGGGGAAGGGAGGAAGTTTTACATCTCCTTCTCTAGTTAAAGATAGTTTTTTTTTTTTTTGGTTATTATTTCAAACATTTTATTCATCCGTTGTAAGGGTCGAGGGAGGGACTAAAAGGGGGAGGGGGAGTTTTCGCTCAATAACTTTTCCAGGTTATATAGAGTTTTGGTTTGTTTTTGTTAAACTACTTGATTTTCTAAATAATTATGAATTTTAATATTAAAAATTCTTAAATTTTTAGTGCTACATATTTAATTCTTTGTAATGTGTTTCTTTTTAATGGGAGGAGATACTTTTTTGGGAGGGGATCTTGGTTGTTGTTTTTTTCTTATCGTGTTTAGTTTTTATTTTCTAAACCCTGGGGCATACGATTAGAGGACTGCCGTGAATTCATATAAGAATTTGAGTTTGTATTGGCAGGATTTCCATTACCGCCACCACCACCACCCGTACGATTAGCCATGTGACGTGGAGGAGGACCATTACTACGTGGATTGGCAGAATTGTTTTCCGAGCCACGGGGACCACGATAGCCACCGCCACGAGAATCATAACGTGAACCACCGCCATTATCTTTATTGGAATACACATTACTTCCACCTCCTCCACCACCACTGCCATTTTGGTAATATGAATTGGAATTGGAGTTTTCATTATTGCGGAAATAAATTCCACCACCTCCTCCTCCACTACCACCACCACCGCCTCGTGATTGACCATTTTGTGGTGGATTACCAGAGCCATAATTAGAACGCCCACGATAGCCTCCACCGCTGCCGCCGCCTCCACCACCAGTATTTCCTCCTGGACGTCTATCATCTCTACGATCATCATTACGCCTTTGATAGCCGCCCGTATTACCACCACCCTGTCCTCTATTTCCTCCAGATCCTCTGCCGCCATAGCCACCTGAATCTTGAGCATGCCAATGATTCGATTCTGTGCGATTATCATTATTACCATAACCGGCTGTATCAGCTGCCGCATTAGTACCCGGGGACGTTGTGGCAGTCCATTCATTTTTACGTGTTTGCGTTTGCTGTACGGTTATGGGTGAGTTAGCATTAACTTCCGCACTCCATTTATTAGATTCCACTTGTACTGTAGAGGACGACGTAGATGATTTAAAATCACCCGTTGTGGCCGTATTTAAAACCGATTCATCCCATTCATTAATCAAATCATTTTGATTGATTTGTGTAGTCTGGGTCTCATCGACGGTTGCCAAAGAATTCTTTAAAACATTGGCTGCTGTAGAAAGTTGGCTTTGCATTTGTTGTTCATAGTTTAGACCCGCGACTACAGGATTTTCAAATGGAAATCCGCCATTTTTGGGAGTTTGATTTAAATCTACTGCTGTTGGATTTGGTAGCTGTTGCATACCACCCACTAAATTTTGTGTTTGAGGAGTAATTTGCTGTTGTTGCAACAATGCTTGTTGTTGCATTAGGGGAGTAGATGGAGGACCGGCATTTCCAGACATACGATTCATCATCATTAATGAAGACTGTTGTTGTTGCTGAACTTCATTGGCAGCCATTATTAATTGAGATTGTTGAGTTTGCATATTTTGATTTTGTACCGGTGAGAACAACTGCTGTTGTTGTTGCTGGTTATTGGGTTTTTGTTGTTGCGGTTGTTGTTGTTGCTGCTGGAATAAGGGGCTGGGAGTGTTGCTGTTTATTAAAGGAGCCTGTGTTGGTGGCGGCATTTGTGGGAATGATTGATTTGTGAATGTTTGAGTTTGTATAGGAGTTTGAGTTGTTGTTTGTTGTGGATGTGGATGTTGTTGCTGTTGCTGTTGTGGCGGTAACTGGTGCATTTGTTGTTGCATTTGTTGATTTACTGTAGAAACGGCTTGGGGATTTTGTTCATTCATTAGATTTTGTGTGGATTTTTGTTGGGGATTTTGCATTGAGGGCTGTTGTTGTTCAAATACTAGGGTATTTTGTGGTCCCACTTGTCCTTGGTTATTTAAATCGGGAGAATCTAATTCACTGTCCTGCAGGAAATAAAAATTTCCACTACCAATAACTTCGGCTAAAGGACGCATTTGTTGCAAATATTGTTGTTGTTGTTGTTGTTGCTGCTGTTGTTGTTGTTGTTGTTGCTGGGGATGAGGAGGAGGATGTTTAAAGAAATTTTGTTCCACAGCATGTACCGGAGTGGGATTAAAGTGAGCTTGGGGAGTAGGCTGTTGTTGCGGCATTGACATTGGTTGTCCCACCTGTGGTTGTCCAGCGGGGCTAGTAAGCATTTGACGTTGTTGTTGCTGTTGATTAATCTGTGCCGTAGTTGGTGGCGCTGGATTTTGTACAGCCTGTGGACCAGGTAATGCTGTAATAATTTGTCCTGTAACAGTTTGGGTAACAGCAGCAATTATAGCTCCTCCAGGTGGTAGTTGCTGTAATTGTTGTGCCGTTGGCTGTTGCATAGAAGGATGATACATGGCCACATGCACCGGTGTAGTAGCTCCTGAATGTCCAGTTTGTGCAGTCGGTTGGAATGAGGGCACTGCTGTAGCCGGTGGTGCCATCGGTGTGTTCATTATGGGTTGTCCTGTTTGGTTTGGCAAGTTTCCGTGAACTAACTGATGTTGATGTTGTTGCATGTCCAAATGTTCCTTAATCAAAACCTGTTGCTGTTGTTGTTGACTCATTAAACCATTGTCCATGGCAACCTCAGTTACTGCTGGTTGATTAGCTCCTGTGTCGATATTCAATTTCTCCATACCTTGTTCCAAAGCGGTCATTTCTTGTTCCTGGGTAACAATTTCTCCACCGTCTATCTCATTATTGGTGGCTGCCACTTCTACTACTAGCTCATCTTCAATAGCTTTAATTTCTGGTTCCGGCACATCGGTCAAATAGATTTTATCCAAATAATCCGATTCTTGTATACGATGAAAAATGCGTTTAACATTTTCATACGTAGACTCACCATATTGTTTGGGTCGTGCATCAATGGTCATGGAAAAGATTTCGGCGGCTTTCTGGGCTGTTGTGGCAAAGGGGACATCTTCAACAGTTTCGGGACGTCTGGTTTGTACATCCAAACAGCTTTAAGTGATAGTCATTAATTGAGGACATTGATTGTTAATTCAATATTAAAAACTTACAATTTTTCCAAAATTTCGAACTCGTTGGGTTCCAATTTTGCAGCACCATTTTCACCAGCCAGGAAATCATTACGTACAGCTTCATCAGTAAAACAAGATAATATATTTTGTATAATTAAGACTTCACGTATCTTAATGGTTTCAGCCTGAGCCTTAGCAATCAATTCCTTAAAATCACAAAAAAAATGTTTTCTTGTTTATTTGGTTTCGAACAAAAGAT
This sequence comes from Delia radicum, assembly GCA_021234595.1. Lineage (NCBI taxonomy): Eukaryota > Metazoa > Arthropoda > Insecta > Diptera > Anthomyiidae > Delia > Delia radicum. The sequence continues at coordinate 236,510,008 of CM037853.1, read as the reverse complement.
AAAAAATAAATTCGTTGACATAGACTAGAAATATCCGAGTTCTTTTCATCCAGGTTTACAAATACAATCATAATTGAAAGCATAATCCGCTTGAAAATAATTTAAGTAATTTTGATACTGTTTTGATTTCTTGTAGATTTTGTTTCACTTTAACCAATTTTAAACAAAATTTGTGATGATTAACTCTCTGCAAATTTGCGATCGGGTTCAAATTTTTACCACAAGTAAAACTAATTATTGAAATTCCAAAAAAAAAAAATTTTTTTTTCAAATATACTTAATTGCGCTAGTAGATAGTTCTTAGAACAGTTGTTGCTCTCCACCTGATGAAGAGTTGGCGAATTTATTAAAGCTTTTCGTTTCATAGCCCTGATTCATTATTTACTTCGGTGGGGTTAAGTGCTATGGGAACACCGAAGGTGGGCGCAGCGATACATATAAGTGATAGAAAACTCATACATATTATTTTTCTAAATTGATGTTGTCGTCACCGGGAATCGAACCCGGGACCATCTGTGTGACAGTCCAACACGCTAACCATACAATTTTAATACATTTTTAGACATTCTACCTACTGGGTCTTTCTAAATGAAATTTATTATTTTTTTTTTATTTGAAGTTGTGAAGTTTTGAAATGAAAATTGGATTTTTTAAATTAAATTTAGATATTACATTTAAAATTTAGAAAATTCTAATTAAAATTGAGATTTTACACAGGTAATTGAGAAAATTACCAATGTTTGGTATTCAATACCTATTCATAATAACGGTAGTTGGCTAGCACAGTTACATCAAGACCGAAATGAAAGTTTTCAAATAGCGATTCCAATAAAGGCATTTGTGTTATTGATTTCTGTGCTCTTGAAAAAAAAAACTGAGTGAAATATTTCAAATCCAAATACATCAGCTTATAGGCCAACTCGTTGGGAATTTTTTTGCTATAGATTATTTTCTTGTGTAAACTATTATAAACAAATTATATTACAATTTCCAAATCAACTCAAAAGGTCCAGATTTGCGAACATGTACGCTAAAATGGGCCTAAAATAAAAAACTCTCTAAATGTAGTACATAAAATTGTAAGAAAATTGATTAAAATCGACGAAAATTTGTATTTAAATTGAATTTGTTTTTAATTAAGGGGTTTGCGGTAAACAAACGATTGTTAATAAATGTCCAAGAACAAATAATAATGCGTAAAACATTTAAAAAAGACTAAAACTTGTAAAAAATCAATAAATAAGAAAATATATCAAAAATCCACTTTTGCGAACATGATAAACATTTCACATTATTTTATATTTATTATATTTTTTTATGGACTCAATTAGTTTGTGAATAAAATTCTTACCGTTTGGAAATTTTTTTTAAAACTCGCATGTTAATCACTTTTTTTATATTAATGAAATATTATACACACTATAAAATCAGGAAAAACGTGTACATTCACGTAGAAAACTTTTTAAAATAGACTTTAGAGAACAGGACAAATTAGGGAACATTCCCTTACAAAAATACATTTTATTTACATATCTTTTGAGTGATGAGATAATATCTGCAAATATGTAGTTTAAGTTGTGATAAGATTTAAATTGTATTATGAGGGGGGAAGCATTAATAAATATTTAAGCAATGTAAGAGCGCATTTATGTTGTGTTAGTAGAATATTTTATAAATGTATAATTTTTTATTAATTTAAGAGACAATGTAGCAAAAATATATTAAAAAGCAACAAAGCCAGCAATAGACAAAATGATTTTTCTACCAAATTTATTGGTAGAAGCAATAAAGGATGTCAAAATAAAAAGCAACAAAGCCAGCAATAGACAAAAAAAAATCTTCTATTAGTAGAAGCAATAAAGGATGTCAAAATAAAAAAAAAAGATGGTTAGTCACATGTAATATCCCACTTTAATATTTTTGCCCAAAACTAATACCTGCAACAAAAGGCAAGACTAACTATCAACATCCCGTTTACTTGAATTGAGCAATCAAAAAAGCCAGCTTTTTCATCTGTGTTCGTTGTGACTGAGAACATTCAGATTGATTATAAATATTATTTTTTCTACAAAATGGAGTCATAAAACTTGGAAGATACATTCGTTAAAAAAGTAATTTCCATATCGCTGATTGGTGAAAAGTTGTAAGGTGGTTTACAAGTGAAACCAAAATTTGTCGATTTTTAAACTTTCGCATTTTTTTTTCATATGGTTTTTGCAGCGTTTAATGGAATTAAGTTTTGAGAATAGTATTTAAAAAATGGTGTTATTTTACACAGTTTGATTTACACCAAGGAAACGGGATACGAACATCACAAACTTATAAGGAAGTAGTGGAATTTTTTTTTTGAAAATTTATGATTTTTTACGTCTGACATTTACAATTATATTTAACATTCACAATTATATGATTTTTCGAGTTTTCTAAATCCATCGCATTTTTTGTGTGTGTTTTTATACCTTTTGTGGTGTATTATATATTTTGATATGTGATAAATACAATGAGATCTATAAATGCATGTAATTTTAATTAAATCCAAGCAAAAATAGTAATTTTTATATTTTTATTTGACTTAAACTTAAAACCGATATTATTTTTATGCCCTTAAAGTTAAATGATTAACACGGATGGACTAAATATCGTCATAAAAAAACATCGCCTGAATAAGTCATTTCAGAAGAGATGATATCAAAAAAAATCGCTTGAGACAAAGCAAACTGGAGGGTAGTAACTGCATAAATCGATTCATTCTACATTCAAATCAAGATATATTCATATAGGTAGTCTTACTAGAACAACAACTACAACAAACAACTACAAACAATACAAAAACAACAGGGTTTTGACATTTCAAAATACACAAGATACAGTCTTTGTACTGTCAAAACCATGTAAGAAATGTCAAAACCAGGTAAGAGGAGGTTAAACAGCTGGACTACTAAGCCTACCTTATAAATATATCTTGATTCAAATCTTGAGAAAAAGATTTCACAAAAAACTAATACATACGCACTTTAGGATGTCACTTAACGTTGAATTCTATTTTCAACAGAACAGAGCGAAAACAGAACAGAGCGAAAAAGTGAAAACTAACCACACTAACATAGAGACTTTCAATTGAACAGAAACAAAACAGCTGATTCATAACAGAACAGAACGTGTAAACTAATTGTCTAAACCCTAAACCCAATTAAATATCATAAAACCATCAAAAAAAATTCGAGTTTTCTAAAGCAATCGCATTTTTTGTGTGTGTTTTTATACTTTTTGTGGTGTAATATATATTTTGATATGTGATAAATATAATGAGAATAAATAAAATTGATAGTTCCAGAACTTCTTCTAGGGAAGTTATATAGAATGTTACTCAGCATTTTAACAACACCTTTGGGGTGTTTTGAGAACTATTGCTTAAGAACTAGTTGAACATTACTTATAGAACATTTAAAAAAATCTTAAACTAGTTCCAGAACTACTGCAAAAAATTTAAACTAAAAAACTTTGAATCTTGTATTAAAAAAATATGTTAGAAGCAATGATATCAATAATGTTTTAAAAGCATTAACATAGTGGAGACGCGAATGTATATAAAAATAAATAAATAAAGAGATATAAAATTTCACCTGCTATCATTTTCAAAAATTATACACTTAGTCCATATTTAACCCATTCACGGCCGAACTTAAACTGCGCGAAAATTTGCATTTTTTTTTGCGGATTCGGTTTTATCGACCCAACTTTTCTAAAGAAGTGTTTATTATTTTGCAACTCCTTTCAATACATGAGATATACATATACATATGTGTATCGCATTGTTTGTCAACGGTCAACATTAGTGACCAACTACCAACCAAGTAATAGCGAAAGACGAGTCGAAAATTTTAAAATAGCTTTAGCCGTAAATCGAGTTTTGACTGGAATGAATGAGAGTATGAAATGTATCCTCAGGTGTCATAGATTATTATTATTATTTGTTTATTAGAGCGTCGCCGAGAAAAATATATATTTTTTGAAATCAGCTCAAAAATTAATATTTAGGGGGGATAAAATTGGGTCTATGCCACTAAGCACTTCATATCTAGTGGAAACAGATTGAAGTGTTTTCCTCAAAACATGTTGTTATGGAAACATAGTATTAAGCTTAAAATATGATCACATTTAACTCACCTTTCGGGCCTGTTTCTTTTGCTCCTTTTCAGCATCCTTAGTGAACTGTTGCATTTGTTTAACCAAATCGCGGGCAAAATCCAAAGTGGCCAACACAGCATCATATTTGGCAACTGCAGTACGTTGATCGCCACTTAATTCTTTTCCGTCAGCCTGAATGGCACGATAACCCTCCAATTTTGTCTGAAATTTAATATAAAAAAAAATTTTAAAAATCAACACTGTTACAAATTTAAAGAAATCCTGAAAACCCTAAAAAAATACTAAATTGAACAAATAATCAGTTAATACAATCAGGTCATTATTAAAACCAACAACAAAATTAAAGATTTCTTTTATTTATAAAAAAAAAAGTTTAATAATTGTTTTAAATAATTGTGTTAACTATTTAATTAAAAAAAAAACACATTTTTAAAATTTTCATTAATAGAAAATTGATTAAAAATCAAAACAAAGTAGAATAATTTTACTGTAAAAAGGGAATGCACAAAACAAAAAAAAAAAAAGAGAAAATAAGAAAATTGTAAGCAAGCTTGCCAGACTTGGGTTAAGGGGACTTTTGTTGATCTTGGGACAGAAATTTTCAATTGAGTTATTACAATTTTTTGATATTTTAATTTAATAGATTTAAAATAAAATCCGTTAACTATATGACACCTTATTTTTCTAAGCAGCTTTAACAGGGTTTTAATATAAAAAAATTAAGTTTTTCTTTCCCCGATAAAGTTGCTTCAAATAAAGCTGAGCTCATACATACTTGAAACGAATAACGAATACTAAACCATGAATGGTAACCGCTTCGATGCGGGAATCGGTAAGGGTTACGCTATTTTCTTTTATTTCGGTAACGATATTTTAGGGGTTAAAATAGTTCAGTTATTTCGGTAACGGTATTTTAAGGGTAACGTTATTTTAGTAACTCAGGTAATGTCAATGCACACCGATAATTTTAACGCCATTGTGGCCGAATACCAATGACTGTCTAGGTTATGATAAAAATTTGGGAAAATATACATTTATATTTACAGTGATTACTTTTTCTGATTCTGTCAGATTATTTCGGTAACGGTATTTTAAGGATAACGCTATTTTAATTATTTCGGTAACGATATTTTGGTTATTTCGGTAACGATATTTTGGTTATTTCGGTAACGATATTTTAAGGATATTGATGTTTTCTGCGGATAACGGTATTTTAATTATTTCGATAAGGGTATTTTAGGGATAACGATAGTCAGTTTAAAAGGTTTTGAATCGATAACGTTATTTTATCGGTATTACCTGCCATCCCTGGATTAAACCAAGGAATATGTAGACTAGGAAGTATAATGAAGTGCAACTCATAGTTCTTCTGCAGGTGAAACTACCGTTCGCAAACGATGCGAAAAAAACTGAACACAGTGAATGCGGAAACGTAAAAAAAATACTAATCAAAAAAATATGTACGCTTATTGTATTAATTTTTCGAGTCTTATCTGAGCAATTTTTTTTTTTAGAAAAATTACTTTAAAAATTAAGGCTTGTTTTTAAAAATGTTTTATTTTCACCCGTCAATAAAACTGATATGGAGCTTTATATAATTGTATCTAATTTAATATGACCACATAATTAATTATATAAATTTAATCCGAAATACGTCACGATTAAATTGTATCAAATTACATCGAATTGCATATTCGATTTATTTAGATGCAGTTAGAAGTTATTTGAAATTTGTCCTCATCCAATTTTATTATATTATAAGATCATATATAATTTAATATAATAGGACTTCAAAACAAAAATATCGTATTTCTTTCAATCTTAAAAATATTTTTTTTTTTTTTTATTCATTAATAATAATATAATTATAAATTATATACTATTACCCTAACCGATCACTAGCTAATAGGCTTTCGGCGCGTTGTAGCGAAAACACACCAGTGCCTCTGGGGGAATCGAACCCACGACCCCCGCACTGATAAGCCAGCACGCTACCAACTAGCCTACTTTCAATCTTAAAAATATTAAAATTTGGTCTTCCCATAAAAACAAGCTCATTACTTTTTAATATGATATAAACTATTATAGTTTTCAAGCTACAAACGATTTTGTTAAGTTAATTAACCATTTCAGTTGAAATGAAGCAAACTCCAAATAAATTAAAGTTTTCTATTTGAAATGCAAAAAATTTGCAATTGTTATTAAAAATGTTCATTTGAAGAAGTCATAAATTAATTAAAGAGCTCTTTGTATTAAGCGATATAAAATTATATATGAAATCGTGCTAATATATACCATATGTAGCAATATATGCCATATCTACGGTAATATCAATCAATATATATTTAGATATTAATATGTATGGGACCATATCAAAAATTTTCGAAAAACCAAATCAAAGATAAAATTAAAGATGATCATATGCGCCATCACATATATTCACACTAAGCTATATAAAGGTATATGTTTTCTTATAATAAATATATTAAACAAGATATGATTGTATAAAATTTTTTAATTTTGGAATTATTTTTTATTTGAGGGCGATAAAAACTGCCTGACAAGTCTGGTACGTCCCGGTTGACACACGGCAATTTTACTTGCGCAATTCTTGAGTTTATAGAAGAGGGAGGGAAAGAGAATGGAAGGGGGTACAGACTTGCCCGTACTCCAATTCCGTTTTGTTTTGTCATCCGCAATTTTCAACACTGCAGGTTGATATACGAAATTTGCCGAAACAAACTTTTCCTGTGTGAACACAAAAGCAATTTCAAAGGAGAATTGAAGAAAAATTGCGCAAGTAAAATTGTCATGTGTAAACCGGGGCTACATGTAGGCATATTATATAAAGAATTTTAACTCTACTATGTTCAACCTTTTTTCTAATTGGAAATTTTTTGTGGAAATTCTTTGATTTGTATTTGGATAACGAAAAATTGCATCTGGCAAGCCTGATGTAAGGAAATAGGTAGTAAAAGAAAATAAAAGAGAACACATGCACATTTTGATAAACAATACAATATAATAATAAAAATTTGTTCAATAACAAATAAATGAACTTTATTAATTTAATTAAATTTTTATTGTTTTAAATTTAATTTATAAAAAACATGGTTTTAATTTTTTTATTCTTAAAAGTCTGGCATCTCACTTTTTCAAACTAAACATGGCGTCGCAAAAGCGAAAAAATAAGCAAAACGAATTATATCAAAAGGTAATACAAGAAAAAATGGTGGAAAAATATGGGACAAAGAAAATAAAATCCAATCCTTTGTCCTAATTTTAATGAAATTTTGTATGAAAAAAAAAATCTTGAATAATTTACAAATTAATACCCTTAGCTATTAAATTAAGAAATAATTTATAGAAAAAATATGCCGGTCAGACGCCATGAGACACACTTTTTTTACAATCCGCTTTTTTTGTGGGAGGGGAAAGGGTAAAAAGATTAAAACTGAAAATCGCTCTAAATTTTCTTGAAATTTCTTTTTAAATCTTGGAAAAAAAAAACTCAAATTGTAATTCACCTTGAGTTTTCATTATTTTCTTTTGCTTAGAGAAAAATGTATTTTTTTTCTTGTTGGAGTCTCGTTTTTTTTTTTTTTCTTACCTTGCGTTTTCCAAATTGCGTATTTTATGTTCAATTGTGGTAAAAGTCAATTTCATAGGATTTAGGATATCATTGCCAGTATCCTTATTAACAGTAACATTATTGACATTTCCAGTTGCCGAAGCAGTTTCCCAATTTTTGCTATTTTGCTGCTGGGAGCCAGCAGCAGCAACCACATTATTGGTATTTTCTTTAGACGTTTTTATACTTGGTGTCTCATTGTTAGTGATGCTGGTGGTTACGGTCGTTATGGTATTGTTGGGTTTTGTTAAATTTTCCGTTTTCTTATTACCTTTACTACCACTAGTTCCACTTGTGCCTCCAGAATTGACCGAATTCACGGAGGTTTGTTTCACTAGTTTAGTATTTGATTGGTTGTTATTTGAAGCAGAAGGCATCCTCCACGGATAAAAACTGAAACAGGAATGAAGCACAGACAAAATGAGCGTGATTTTGCACGATTTTTTGCTTTTCTATATATTTTTCTTCCCTAAACTCGGTTTTTTGTCATCAAGCGAACGGACCAAGATATATTTATAAGGTAGTTTTAGTAGCCTAACTGCTTATCTTCCTCTTACCTGGTTTTGACATTTCTTACATGGTTTTGACAGAACAAAGACTGTATCTTGAGTATTTTAAAATGTCAAAACCCTGTTGTTTTTGTATTGTTTGTAGTTGTTTGTTGTAGTTGTTGTTCTAGTGAAACTACCTATATCAATATATCTTGGAACGGACGAAGAAAAACTACTGAGAGAATGAAAAAAAAGTTTGCTTGATTGCTTGAGTGTTTGCAGGTCATCAAGCAATCAAGCCGAGACTCCACCAGAATATGTGAAACAATGTTGCAATATATATTAAAGGAAAATCGCTTAAAATTGCTGCTGTAAATTTTTTTGCATTGATTTAATTCGTTTTGACGAAACATTTGAGTTAAAATTGTTAAATTACTAGTAGAAGGATGCCGTAGCTGTGTTGCTGGAAAATGGGATTGAAAATTCAACAATTGTAGATAATTTACACTCGGCGATATTTGTGCAACTAAAAAAGCATTAACTGCTTTGAAATCCGAGTTTTATGATTGGTAGTGTTGCCGGATAAGAAATTTAGTCCCAAATTAGGGATTTAGACACATTTTCATATGAGATTGCCATATTTTCTTGGATTTTTCAAAAATTTTTACTCTGCACAGGGTAATCACGAATATTTTAATGTATTATTAATTCATTAAAAGCACGTCATAGATCCGCTGGACATTTTTCATCACTTCAGCTGAAGATATTTTAGAAATAATATATAACAAACTATTTTTTTTAAGTTAACCGATTTATTAAACTGTTTGCAAATGCCTTAGCTTTTAACAATTTTTAAAATTGTTATATGGCAACCCTGACGATATAATTTTTAAAAGTATTTCAATAAAACCCATTCATTATTTATTTCTTGAGTGAAAACGCAATAAAGTTTAGAAGAGTTTAGACTTTGTGTATTTAAAAAGCACATCGTTCGATCGGCCAGATTTTTAAAAATTCTATACAATCGATGAAGTAATTTCATATTTTCTCAACAATAACAATCAAAAATATAAAATATTAGTTTTTTTATATTTTTTAATAATTTTTGAGAAAACTTTCACCTCAAAAGGTCAAAAATAGATTTTTTCAAATAATTATTTGGCAACTCTGGATAACAATTTTTCACAATTTTTTTATTAACAATTATAGTCAAGATGTTGAATAATTTTATAGTCGAAAAGAAACATTGTGTTAGTATTTCAAAGTTTAAAATGGTTTTATTTTTTTTAATAAAAAAACATTTAAAATTTGTTTTTACAAAAAAATCATATAGAATAGCGGTGATTGATTGTTATTCAATTAAATACAATTTCACAATATGATTAATGGTTGTTGTAAACAGGGACAAAATATGAGTAATTTTTTTGAGCTAACTTAATATTTTTTTATATTCAAAATTAAAAAAATCGTTGCCAAGTAATTAGGAGCATTTCAAGCATTAACAACCCTAAAAAACGTACTAATTTAATCAACTGATCTGGTAACTACCGCCTGTTTGGGCAGATAATAAAAAACAACAACACATCTAGACGCTTTCTTCTGCAAACAAAAGTTGAAATTTTTTAATTGCTGTGTATTTAATTAACTAATTAGTAAAAAAAGACAGAAACATTAATATTTAATTGATTACAAACTAAGTAAGAATAATTTTAGTGCAAAAAGTGATTGAAGTGACGTAAAGAAAGAAAATAAGAAAATTCCAAGAAAGCAAAGTGCAACAGGTTATAAAAAAAAAACCTTGCAAAAAAATTTATTGCTCATATGTTTAATAAAGTTAATATATAGTTACAAATTTAAGTTTAAACTTTAACGGGGAGTTATATATCAGCAAATTTTATGAAAGCCAACTTTGCAACGTAATGTAAGTACATATTTTTATGAATCTAACAAATCCTAGAACATTTCTAAAATCGTGTAATGTAACTATCTTACGATAAAATCAAATTCTAATTCGAAAAAAGGAAACAAATCTAATGACCAAAATCAAAAATTTATAGTAAATTCGCAAAATCTAGCCTTGAGCCATGTGTTTTCTTAATGCATTATTGGTTGGCTAAAAAAAATTGCTAACACAACAGTGCTGCCAGATACAAGGATTTCGTTCCAAATCGGATTTCAAATCCGGTTTTTGGATTTTTTTTATAAAACAGACTTGGGGATTTTTAGGATTTCTAATAATTTTTTTAAAGAGTGAATTAATTTTAAATGAATTAGAAATATTTTTTTTGGTATTTTACAATTTTTTTTTTGCAAGGATTCTCCCAAGATAAAATTTGCTGATTCACAAAAAAATATTATTTTTTAAAAGTATTCCTGCTAAGGGGTGCTGCAAAGACACAAAATTAATAAAAAAAAATATATATCTTTGACACAAATCTAAGTTTTCAAAAAGTCACAGCCATTAAAATTCGGTCGTCAAAGTTTTTTAAGTTTTTTCAACTACAGGAAGTTCTTAATCTACCACAATTGTAAAAATAATATTTTTTTAGATAAAAAAAACTACTGTATAAAATGAATGTAAAATCGTAATACAGTAATTTAATGTGGTTTGTTTTTTTTTTTTTTAATAAACTACACAAGTAGTCAAAAATTAAATTTCTTATACAAATGACAGTTTTTTCACTTAAACACAAAGATTACTGTATTACAACTAAACAACTACAAATATTTACAGCAGAAGTTCCCTGAGTGTGGCTAATAAATTATTTAGACCCAGTCAGCTCTGAATCTATTCTAGAACATGTTGTTTTATAAACGATTCTATGTTAAATGTTCTACAACTGAAATCTAAATGTAAGGTTTCACTAGCCGAGTATTAAAAAATTAATTTAAAAAAATCACTATCTGTTTGCTTGATTGCTTGAGTGTTTGCAGGTCATCAAGCAATCAAGCAGCCGATACTCCACTAGAGTATGTGAAACAGTGATGCAATATATATAAAAGAAAAAATCGCGTAAAATTGCTGCTGTCCATTTTTTCTTCTATTGATATACATCATTGATAAAAAAAGCACTAACTGCTTTGAAATCCGAGTTTTATGAATGGTAGTGTTGCCCGATAAAAAATTTAGTGCCAAATAAGGGATTGAGACACATTTTTATTTGAGCTGGCCATATTTACGAAGGTTTTTCAAGAATTTTTACTTTACACAGGGTAATCTCGAATATTTTAATGTTTTATTAAGGTCTAAAAAGTCACAGCCATTAAAATTCGGTTGTCAAAGTTTTTTTTCAACTACAGTAAGTTCTTAATATACCACAATTGTAGTAAAAAATAAACAAACATTTATTTGTTTTATTTTTTTTGGATAAAAAAAAAATTAATGTAAAATCATAATACAGTAATTTGATGTGGTTTGTTTTTTTTTTAATAAACTACACAAGTAGTCAAAAATTAAATTTCTTTTACAAATGACAGTTTTTTCACTTAAAACCAAAGATTACTGTATTACAACTACAAATATTTACAGCAGAAGTTCCCTGAGTGTGGCTAATAAATTGTTTAGTCCCAGTCAGCTCTGAATCTATTCTAGAACATGTTGTTTTATAAACGATTCTATGTTAAGTGTTCTACGACTGAAATCTAAATGTAAGGTTTCACTAGCCGAGTATTAAAAAAATAATTTAAAAAAATCACTTTCTGTACAAAAAGAACAAAAACTTGAGGAACATTTTAGGTTTAACTTTGCGATTATAGATTATTTCAACAAAAAAAAAAAACTTAACAGCTGTTTATTGGCATAAAATGTTTTACTTTCCTTTATTTTAAGTAAAAAATTTAGGAATATGCACCTACTAAAAGCGTAAAAATCATGTATTAGTTACTGCGGGTATTTATGGGTCGATTATGGATAGCAACCGAACTTCAGTTGCGTTGTCAAAACTAAAAAAATGGTAACAAATAAAAAAAAAGGTTGACAAATGTGAATTTGTATAAAAAATATATTTAAAATATTCCCGCCTTTTTTGTTGCTAAAAATTCTACAGCAAACAGAACTTTTCGGTTGCCAATATAATCACTATTTGGCAACTGAAGTTGCCAGCTTCAGTTGCCAGTTGCCATACGTAATATGTATTTGGCAACTGGCAACGCAACTGAAGTTCGGTTGCTATCCATAATCCACCCATTAGTCTGCAATAGTAAATGTCTTTTATATATATAACTATTTAGTCAAGTTATAAACCAAATTTTAATGTTACCATACTCAAGTTTTGCCATAGACTGAGAAGTTGTTATTAACCCTTGAATGTGCACTTGTTATTAACCCTTAAATGCACACATGTTTTTTTTATATCGATGGTCATCAGTACATAATTGAAATTACAAACCTACCATTATAAAGTCATTTTGCATCCTTATCTAAAAATGTAATTTAATCGTCAATTATGAGTGTCAACTTATGATCATTGATATAAAAAACTTTATCCTTTAATAATAAATACAATCTCTTTTTCAACAATTACTTTTTTTTTTATTAAACTTTAATTCATAATATATATTTCAATGCCAACATATTTTTTTCTTTTGTATCTTAATATTAAAAGTTAATAATAGGTTTGTTTTTAGTTTAGAGTTTTTAATGATTTAAGTGCACTTGTTGTTTCAACTACATAAAAATGGGGGCTTTTAGGATTTTTCCAGTGTATTAATGGAAATTTGATATGTTTTTAAAAAGGTCTTTCCAAATAATATGAATGTTATGGAAATTGATGTAAAAAACTAATGAAATGTATAAAAAGAGTTATAGGGAGCTCAGTAGAATTCAAGTCCACCAGTGGCTTATAGGCTGTAAAGTAGGAGTTAGAAGAGAAGACGTAAAACAAAGAAGAAAAAATAGTACAAATAAAAATTAATCTAAAATTTTGGAAGCCTTTTCGTAGTATCAACTTTTTGATTTTGGAAGTTTTCGTTTTTGTTAAAACTAAACTAATTTACACGGAAGATCAAAATAAAAAATCAAGAAATATTTTTTAAAAAATTGTGGTAAAATTTTTATCCAAAATATATTTTATAATGGAAGTTTTATTACACGCAAATTAATACATCTGTAATTTAACAGAAATTACTTATGGAAAATACATTCAATTAAAAATTAATAAATCTTTAGTCAAATTTTGGTAAAATTCTCTTGATTTCAAATCTATCAAAAACAGTTTCTGTTAAATTACGGTCGTATTTTTTAGTGTATTAATTGTTTTCTGTTTTTATAATCATGTGGTTCTCAATTATTGCTAAATCTCAAATATTTTTAATCTACTTAAAAAAGCCATTATTTTTTTTGTATTGTGAATTTTATAAATAAAAAAAATGCAATACGTCTATTTCAACTTTTCGGGTGTACGGGTTTCTAAGCTATTCCAACTACTGGTATTCCAAAGAATCACTATCCAACATTGTGGATGATTGTTTGGACGTACGACGACGCCAGTAGTCTGAATAGCGGGCCTCATACTGTACAGTTGTACGCCATGGTGGCCATTTCAGCTATTCTTCAACTAAATCCCACACCATCAAAGAGGCATCAGTGCCGCCCACTGTGACAATAGTTTGATCACCAAACAAAAACCGAGCACATGCTACCATACCCGAATAAACCTTGGCTTCGTGGAACTCGGCACGTGGACTTATACAAGGATATCTAAAAGTTAATTAGATTTTAGATTTGTTGAAACATTTAGTTTGAAATTTAAAATTCACCTAAATAATCTTATATAACCATCTGCATCACCCGATACCAGCATATCTTGGGCAGCTGAACGACTGCAGGTGGAAATTATGGTATTGTTGTTACTGTAATAACGATTACTCCATTGACCAGCCACTAGGAATCCAACCGTACAATTACTGGTCAACCATTTAACATCTTTCATGGCTATCGGACTGCGTTCTGGACTCAGGGATTTCGCATCCCAGAATAATAAATCAAAATCAATTGTTACGGTTTGCACAAAATTACCATCCATACTCCAATCTAAATGTGTTAGAGGCTGAGAACCACGTATTTTATTCACCTTTTTGTAGGAGAAACCATCTCGCGAAACACGGAATAAATAAATGCTACCATTTTGAGAACCCATGGCAATCATATCGCCCACTAAAAAAAAATAAAAAAGGAAATGTTAAGGACAATGTTTAAAAAGAAATTAAATTTTGGATTTTTAAAGTTACCCGACTACCAGTGTTTAAATGTGCTAATTCTAACGGTTTCTAACTCAATCCTGTCTGAACAATCTAAGACATAGATCATGTACTTTAACCCCTGAGAATTCAGAAAAATTTAACTCAATTATAAGTTTCTAAAGATATAAAAGTATATGAAACGTAAGACAAAGATGTTGTACTTTGATAGTGTGCTTCTAAGCTTACCATAGTTACAATCCCAAAATTAAATTTCGAATTTTAAAATGTACCAAAATTTCCAATCTAAAAATCCAATGATTTAATCGTAGATTTAAAAAGCTGCCATCCAAGAATTTAAAAGGATTCCAATATCCAAGAATCCCTCAACTTAATTGTGAATTTAGATAAAAAACAAAAGTTTAAAAATCCTCTTACATAACCCTGGTTGTCCAAAGGTACCAAAGTTAATTTCAACAATTTTTGAAGTCCAACAATTTCTTATTCAATGTTCAAGAACTTTTAAATACGAGAGCGAATTTCGAAAGGTCGAAAGTCAAAGAACTATCTTATTAAATCGGGAATATTAAAAGTGGTCAAATCCCAAGAACCATCTATTTTAGTCCTGAATTGAAAAGGAAAAAAAGTCCAGTAACTCTCTAATTTAATCATGGATTTCAAAAGGCTTTAAAGTCCAAGAAGTCTCTAATTAAATGTGGGTTTTAAAAGGCATCAAATTATAATTTTAAAATGCTTTAAAGTAGATGAAGTCTCTAATTTTGTCGTGGACTTTTAATAGCTCAAAAGTACAAAAAGTCTCTGGTTTATTCATTGATTTCAATAGGCTCAAAAGTACAAAAATTCTCTAACTTAGCCGTGGATTTCAAAAGGCTCCAAAGTACAATACTTTTCTAATCTTTTTATTCAATCAGACACTAAGAAGAATATTTTCGCATGACTTAATTTTTGGTTCAAAAAAAAAAAAAAACGAAACTCTAAGCCAAATCACTGATGAAAACTTTAAAATTTAGCAACTAGTTATATTAAAATTTTATATCTAGTACGACAACAAAGGTGCCGGTAAAAGTTCTAGTGGTCGCTGCCACTCACTTGTGGATTTCTAAAGATTCGAAGTTCATAAATCCCGTAATTTTATATAAGACTCTTAAAGATATTTAAGATCAAAAATCCTGATTTAGGAATCCTATAGTTCGATATATAATTTAATCTTTGGTTCCTAAATATAGCGACGTTCTAATACTGCGACTTCTCTAATTTAATACTTTTCAATCTTCGAATCTTCCCTTCTTGTTAGTGACAACTTACCCTGATTAAATGCCACACAATTAATCGGTGAACCACATACTCTTAATGTTAACATGACGGCACCATTTTCACAATTGATTACCAACAAATGACCCTCAGTGCTGCCAGCAGCTAGGGCTGTACCAAACGGATGGAATGCCAATGATACACATTCATAACCCGTTTGTATGGTCCATATAAGTTTGCTCTTCCGCCACAAGGCAACATGTTTATCATGTCCAGCTGTAGCATATAAATCATCCTCCGGATGAGCTGCTAAGCCCCACAATTGACGGCCATGGCCAAAAACTACTTGGGTGAAACGTCTTTGCAAAGAACCCTCCAAAATATTGTTGCGAGTAGTGCCGACATAAATATTACCATCATTACGGCCCGGACGTTGAGGATAAATAGTTCGTACTCCGCCAGCGGATTCGGGTAGCTATATCAAAACAATATTTTATTATATTGTATTAGATCAGAAATTGTTTTAGTTACCTTGGTATCAGCAATTTTCTTATAATTTTGTAAAGAATCCCAGGCTGCAATCTTGCGATCCTTTTCGCCACCCGACAATAATGTACCCTCGCCCAACATTATTAGACATCCAATGCCTTTGGTATGAGCCTCAAATTCGGTACGCACAAAGTAGGCACCATCTGAATCCACTGAGTAGATAGTAATAAAACCATCAGAATCTGCTGTAATGACATCACCATCAGGTTCAAATTGTACACTAGTAACATGAGATCTGGAAGGTTGTTTAACAATATCGGTACGCTCAAAGAAACCATCTTTGCGGCGATGCCAAAACGCCAAATGACCACGACCATGTGTTATAATTAGATTATCATCCAAAGGATGAAAGGCAGCTCCAGAAAGACCTTCTTGTAAGGTCTGAAATTCAACAAAGTATTTATTTATGAGAAATAATATTTGGAGGTATTGGTAACAAAAACTTACCGCTACTTTGCCCAATAAATGACCCCATTGCCACTGCCATACAGAGAGTATACTTTCACGTCCACTGTCAACGGCCAAAATATAACTGCCTCCATTCTAAAAAAAAAAATTATATGAAAGGTATCCTGTAAATCGAGGAATATGTGTGAATCCAAAATGTATTTGACAAATATTCTTACCAACTGTGAAAAAGCAACTGCAGTAACACCTGTATCTAACTCGCCCATTCCAAATACATATAATGTTTGCAAAGATTCTGTACTCCATATGCGCACATGAGCTTGTGATTTACGATCCCGACCAGCCTTCTGTCCCGATGCTACTAGTTCACGGGAAGGATGAACATCCATGCTAGATTTAAATTTAAGGATAAATATAAAAATTAGTTTGCAATTAACTTAACCAATAATGATATTGAACTTTCACTGAAGATCGCTTGTTAGAGCAATAATTCATTATATAGGAAACCACAGCGTTATAGCTCTTAATAAAAATGCAATTTTCTTTACTCTTTCAAAAAACTAATAACAAATCCAAAATTTCGGATGTCTCATAAACAAGAAATGACCCAGATAAAGCAAAAGCTTTTCTTTACATGTCCTCTAACATTTGGCACTGAATCACTATCTATATTTATCTATCGTAAACCTTGTAATCAAACCAAATTTCGCTAATATAAATATACTGCAATTTTTTGACCTACCTGTCATAAAAAGGTGCCTTCTAAACTGAGCTTACATACACTCAGGGAACTTCTGCTTTTAATTGTTTGTAGTTTTTTGGGTAGTAATACAGTTTCTTTATTTTTAATGTAAATGTCACTCCGTTGTAGAACAAATTTAATTTTTTACTAACCTTGTAGTTCTTAAAAAAAAAAACAAACCACATCGAATGACTGTTTTATGATTTTACATACATTTTTTACAGACGTTTTTTGTTATTTAAAAAAATAAAAAAAATGTTTGTTTATTTTTTACTAACATTTTTACTACAATTTTTAGTACTTTTTTGAACAATAAAAACAAATGACAAATATTAGTTGAATTTAATGAAATGTTAGTCGTCCTTTCTTCAAGTGAAATTTCATTTGTTTTTGACTACAATTGCTGTCGTCTTTACCAACATAATATCCTTAGTGTACAAAGATATTTTTATTAAACTTGGCAAATAAATTTCTGTATAGGGATAAAGCGTACTTCATTTAGAGGCAATTTACACGAAGCAATTTTTGAATGCAATGTTGCGTGCAATTATTGTTTGTAGGAAAACGGGGTAGAGAAGCAAGCGGGGTAGCAAAAATTTCACGGTTTTCCTTTTTCAAGATATTTTTTGACATTTCTTTTTGCTATCGTTCGTATTCTTGTTAATTTGTTTTATTCGTATTCGGCTTCTAAAGTGTTATGTATCGAAAATATTTCGTAAAATAAAAAATAAATAATGTGGAATAAAGAACTAGTGTAACTTTTACTTATAAAGTACCAGGAAAATGAGAATCTTACGAATTACGAATAAATTAAATTTCAACGAATGAACAATTAAAGAAGATTGGCAAAATAAACGCCAAAAAAATTGCATGCAAAACTCCTCGTGTAAATGTTCATGTTTTTTAGAAGCAACTTTAAAAGAGAATGCCTGCAATTAATTTCTTCGTGTAAATTGCCTCTTAGTTAAAATCGACCAATGTTTCGATCAAGCACTTTTTTCAGGTTATCGTATTAAACAAAAGAGATTAAAGGTGCCACCGATGACAAATATTCAAATTATATAAAGTTCAACATTCGTTGCAACTAATGATATTATAGATCTGAATTTTTAATATCATTAGCCTCGTATCCTTAGAAACTTACCACATAATATCCTCTGTATGTCCCGTGTAATGACGCTGAGCATCTTCATCACGATCGAGTAAAACCGCTACAGCAGCAACATAATATAAAAGTTCTCCAGATGGTAAAACCCAAAGATTACGTCTCGCATCTATGCCACGATAGCCATGACTAGGAAAACAAATTAAATTATTTTCTTATTTAAAAATCAGAGAAAGTACACTCACAATATTTTTTTCGTAAAGACTACTGAATATATACATTAAATTAATAGAAAATCAGTTAAAAAACGAACTACTTACTTTTGGTTTAAAACAATTGTATTTTTTAGTTTATTTTCAACTGTTAACAAATTAATTGACAAAATCGGTAAAAACAATAGATTTTTTTTTCGTTTATTTCGATACTCAATATAATTTAACTGTATATTTTAACTAATACCGAAAAACCGTCTTTTGTTTATTTCGCTTATGGAATAACAGAAAAAGTAGTTAAAAGATATATTTCTTTGGTAATTAACCAATATATTCTATTGAAACAACTTTACGGATTAACTTTTTAAATAACTGTTGAATTTTTAAGGAAAAGTTTATGTGAGTGTACCTAAAAAATGGTTGGCCACTAATACTTACACCCATTGTAATTGTAATTTCTTATCTGGCGGTGTATTATCTGCTGGAGCATGATGTGCTGGTGGATAAAAGGTCCTTCTCAGACCCCGTATGGTAACTTTTGTGGGATCCTCTTTCATCATATCCAACATAGTATATTCACCATTCGTACGTAAAATTTCACTTTCTGGAGCATATAAAATACGTGGACGACTTTTACTACGTGGCCTTGCACCGCGTAAAGGAACCTTTGGAAGATCTTCTGTTGGTAGAATAGGAGCAGCAGCCATAACAGATGGTCTAGAGCGTGAACGGCGTATAGGAGAACCAGCTATTAATGCGGTGCCTGTGGCCAAATAAAATGTATCCACATCTGCAAATTCATTACGTAACTGAGAAAAACTGCGTACCTTTAAGAGATAAAAAGAACAAATCTAATTAAACGAGTTGAACCCTGAACTGTAGAAATTAAATTAAAATGATGCTAATTTGTTTTACCATCAAATTAAATTGTGGTGATTACTTTCTCTCACGTTTTAATTTTGTTGTGTAGTTAGAATACAAAAAGTTTTTATTTTAACAGTAGATGGTGATTATAGTGGAAGAAATATACAAAATGTGTACAAAACTTACCTCTTGTCCTGTGCCTGTATACATTTTCTTAGCGCCATTAATTTTCAGCACTTGACCCAAATCTTCCAACACTTCTTCAAATGGTTGTGAAGTGCGTAGATTGAGTAGAACACGACACTGTAACAAACATAAAGAAAGAAACAAACATAACATACAAACATACAAATTACAATCTACAACATGAAATTGTATCCTTAACGAAACCAACGGGGGAAAAACGTAGACTTTTAGTGTAACAAAATCCCCGCAGGATTTTGAAAACTTAGCTGGAATTTAATTTTTGTAGAAATTTGAAGTTAGACCGTTTTTTTCCATTATGGGTGATAATGCTAAATTTAAAAGTTTATTGAATGCACACAAAAATATGTTTATATCCACATAAGATCATACATTGAGAGAATTTTCTGCATGATATGAATGAATTTCTGTATGAAGTGTCACTGGAACTTGTCCATTGAAAGTTTTCATTAAATTAATGCAGTTTTTCATTTTATTTATTAAAAATTTCATCCGACTAATGAAACAATTTCGTTAAAAATTGTTTCATTAAAGCTATGAAGCTTTTTCATAAACTTCAAGAAATTTTTCATTCACATTGTGAAGAAAACTTCATCAGTTTTGTGAAAAGTTTCATTAAAACTCGTCCAAGGAATTCTCTCTGTGTATACATCTTTTCCGAAGGCTAAACTTTGCACAATCCGAGCGAAATATTATGATAACACCACTACGACACATTTTTCTTTTGTCAGAACGACAATTCTTTATTAACTCAGTAAGTCTGTGTAACTCATTACCCGTAAGGATTCAGCGGATGAGCAATATAAATAACTTTAAAGAAGCATTAAAAACTTATTTAAATGGATAGTTTTGCGATATGTATACACACAGAGAAAAATTTTGATATTTGTCAACTGAAATTCGGTTACGATGACCAAAATTCGGCTACTATGACAAAAATATTGGTTTTCACAACAAAGTTCGGTTAATACAATTGAATTTTAGTTGCAACACGCAAAATATTCAGAAACCAAATTTCAATATGATTTTACTAACCGAATTTCTTGGTCATTACCATCAAAATACACTTTTCAATTTGGTTGGCACTTTATTTCTCTGTGTGTATAAAGCATGTTTTAAATTTAAATTTTAAACTTTTTATTTGTTTCTTTTTTCTTTTTAAAAATTTTTAAATGAAATTTTTATTAATCATTTTTTTTTTATTATTATTATTTTGTTTTTATTATTATATCCTTTTTATTTTTATTTTTGTTTAAATTTTATATTTTGTAAAATTCAACCGATAATGACTGATAATTATTAAAATTGTTATTTAAATCAAGAATCTATTATTTTATTATCAGGATGCCAATAAATAAATGAAATTAATAATAAAAAAAATTAAATATATGCCCATATATGATCATATAGTTTATATACCATCCCATTTATTATAATTTATTATATAAAAATATATTAAAAAAATGGAAAAATTGGCCTGAAAAAAGCTTATCTTCAAAAGACCATACAAATGAAATCCGAGCTAAGTTTTCAAAACCCTTTGGAAGTTGGTCTCATTCAGGATACGGTCGGTGACCCCAAATTTGTTGCACAGTTATAGAAGTATTACAATTATTATTATTATTATAAGGCAGCCATGAAAATCACGTGCTATAATAAATGAAATATTTGACGGTTATTATAACATAGTTTGACTCCGCTTTACAAAAGCGCCATTCAGTGTGTTTATGTACACGTTTCATTTGTGTAACAGTTTTTGATTTTTATTATATAAGATATAATTTATTTGCAAAATACTTTGTTTAGATTACACTTAAAAAATTTTCAGGTTGTTGTTATGATACTACGAGTATACCACTTGAAATAACACGTCTGAAATTGCACGGTTTCATACAATTTTTTAAAAAAAAATTAATTTTTTATTTTTCCGAATTTAATTTACAATTTTTTTATTTAAATTTAAATTTTAATTTAAAATCAGAATAAATATGTCTTAAGTTATATGATTATATATATGTATTATATATGCCAATATAAAAAGCTTTAAGATATAAAGCTGTTGTCTAAACTTTTAAGAAAAGACGAAAATAACTCATGTTGTTCAGGTAATCAATTAACATCACCGATTTTCTGTGGTTGATTGATATACATATATACCTCTGATCAAACCTTGAGTTGCTTGTGGGTGGTGGATTACAATGAGGCTGAAGGAGACCTAGTCGCTTTGGTCGAAAGTGCTACACTCCCTCTCCTTTAAAAGCTGGGTAAAAGTTGTTTTTTAATAGTTTGTGTCCTAGAAATATGGTTTGTGTCCTATTCTACCAACAGAATATCTTCCAAAGGTTCCTTTACGCGGTGCAAGGCCACGTAGTAAAAGTCGTATAGTAAAAGTGGCCCTAAATCATCGTTTTTGACCACCGCGCGCCCTTATGGAAAGAATTGAAATTAAAAAAAAAAATAATTACGCCATTTTTTTATTGATGCAAAAACCTTAAAACAAGTGATGATATCCCAAAATCAAATTTTCGTGACGAACTCTAATATTTATATACCAAGTTTTATTAAAAAATTGGCACCGAATCAATTATTGGTAACAAATGAAAAAAAAATAATAATTTTAATAAATTATTATTTTGAGTGTATAAAGTGTGATCATATCATATTGTTCATTTTATCCCCTAGAGTATACTTTTCAAATAAATGTAAAAAAGTGTATCATAACCGTAAATTATATACCTATAACCGTTAAATGGCAGTATGAGTATGTGAATATGTATTATATCCAATCACTTGAGCAATTTTTAGTACGGTCGTATATTTTATGAATGAGTATGTAATTATGTGTACATATTTTTATTATAGAATCTACAAGTTATCGAAAAATTTTCATCATTTGACCCTAAACAACCACACATAGCAAAAAAAAAAATTTTTTTTGTGCAAAATGTATAAAATACACATAATTTTTACACAAAAAACACGCAATTGGCAATTTCACGCTATTGTTAACAACAATATATGTATATAAATATTGGGTTTATGGACAATTTCCTTTAACTTCAACGCTTGTTTTTTTGTTGTTGCTCTTCTGTACGTACAATTTTCAAACATTTTTACACCCATTGTAGCTTTTAACACAAAAAAGCGAAATTTAACATTCGAACCTATTAACAATTAGTGTGTAGTACGTATAAGGTCATTTGGGTTTTCAACACCATCCCGAACCACAAACAATGCGTTAATTTTCCACTTCACTTATATAGAGTTAAATAGAGAGATGGCCAGGGATATGGTTTCCTAATGTATATTATCATTTATGTAATAAGAGCTTAATGTACAAATGTTTAAAGTGTTGTACTAGCTGGTATTTTTCAATGTAAAACATATACTTATGCAAAAAGCAGTGATTGCAAAGTAATGATTGATTGCTATTTATAATTTTTGAATTTATTATACAACAAGTTATGTTTGTGACTGTTGTTGTGACTTTTTGTAATTTTATTGAAAAATTATAAAAATACACGTTAAATTGTTTAAAAATATTTATAAAAAATCGTTACTTTTTAAACTTTTTTCTTAAACCCTTGAAGGTACCCAGGCAAAATACAATCGGCACAGTGTTGGCAAAGCGTCTGCGACGATCGGTTATGTGTTGACAGAACGTGCGTTTAACAATCTTCACAGTATTGTCCTGTTACTTGATACCGTTGACATAACGTTGGTAATTCAAAAAATTTTGTGCTTTCAAAATACCTTAAATTTTCTTAATTTTGAGAAATATGTATAATAAATCAACAATACAGTTCGGTATTAGTCTTTAACTTCATAATTAAATGTGTAAAATACAGGGTTTCCGCCGGGAAGGTGTACTACTTTGTTTGTTTATAATTTTTGATTATATGAAAGAGAATGGATGTTATATTGATAAATGTTTTATTTAATGTCGGAAATTATGTATGAAATACAAATATCAGATAAATGTCCGCCTCTGTTAGACTCACAAATGCGAGCCCTTTTGAGCACATTTTTCATTACATTCTCACACATTTCACGCGGTATTTCATTAATTTTATCACGAATATTTTGTTTGAGTTGCTCAAGCGTTTCCGGTTTGTTTGCATAAACCTTGCTTTTCAGATATCCCCACAAAAACAAGTTCGGAGCAGTCAAATCAGGCGACCGTGGAGGCCAATCAACTTGTTGTGGAAAGAGGTCTTGCAGTAATTCCATTGTAATTCTGGCTGTATGCGATGTGGCACCGTCTTGTTGATACCACATGTGAATCAAGCCCAAAGCATGTAGTTGTGGCCATAAAAAGTTTTCAATCATATCACGATATCGCTCCCCATTCACAGTTACCGTTACGCCGTTTTCATTTTCAAAGAAGTAAGGGCCAATGATTCCTCCTGACCAAATTGCACACCAGACTGTCACTTTTAATGGATGCAAAGGTGACTGATGAATAATTTGAGGGTTTTCCATTGCCCAGAACCGACTATTCTGTTTATTTACATATCCATTCAAATGAAAATGTCCCTCGTCACTCATTATGATTTTTTCATGAAAATCGGGGTTGTTATGGGCGAGCTGTAACATCCTATTGGCATATGTACGGCGGCGTAAATGGTCTTGTGGATGAAGCTCTTGTTTCAACTGAATCTTAAATGGAAACAAATGAAAATCCTTGTGCAAAATTTTGGCCAAAGTTGTTCTTTGAAGAATAAGCTCCTGAGCACGGCGTCGAATTGAGGTTGATGGATTGTTTTGAACACTTTCTTGAGCAGCAGTAATGTTTTCAGCCGATCTTGCAGTACGTTGTGGTCCATGCTTGGTCCTATCAGCTACAGACCCTCTTTCTTCGAAATCATTCACTACACGATAAATAGTGTGTTTTGTTGGCCCTCCCAAAAATTTCACGTAAATTTCTCATCGTTACAGTAATCGATGATTGATTTTGATAAAATGTTTTAACGATTAAAACACGTTGGTTTATCGAATATTTTTCCATAATAAATTTGCCACGTGTCTACTTCACGACTGCCAAATATGAACTGTCAAGACTAATGTTTACCAAAATGGCGGCAGACAAAGTAGTACACCTTCCCTGCGGACCCTCTGTATAATAAAATGTAAAAATAGATAATGCTTCTTTTCAATTTATAACGAGCTTTCAACCTCCGTATATTTACAAAAATAAAGCAAATCAAACATATTAGCTCGGTTGATACTAGTATTTCGATCTGGCTAAAGATCTCATCAGAACCCGAAGTTTTAGAAAAGCTAGGGCCTCCATAATAGGCAGAACTTTAACCAAAGGACCTATTAATCATCAATTTTTCTCCGTTCTTGTCTTCTTAGTAATCAAGCACGTGGTTAGGGTCTTTTCCTAACAAGCATCATGGCGTTACTAAACTTTGAAGACCAAAAATGTTCAACTTATATGAAAAAAATTTAGTTTCTAATTGGTTGTAATATTGGTAAAAATTATTTATTTAATACTGGCAAGAAATTTTGCGGGTGGTACACATGTTTTGCAAACAAAATAGTGTTTTTCTAGTACATTAGTTGTACATTTGGTAATTTTCAACACGGTGGGTTTCACTAAAATAACAGTGGTTTGCCAGTATTATTTTTTTTTGAAAGTTTGCCAATTTCTAGTTGGGGATGTATTTTTTTTTATCTTATTAAAAGAAACACGATGTTCTTTGATTGTATATATTTTTTGAAAATCTGACGCAAAAGTCTTAAATATTCCAAATCTTATTCCGTTTTCACTAAAAACATAAATAATCGATGGTTTTTATTGAAATATTACTAAACTTATTAAAATTATAACATCAAATGGCAATTTCATTAAAAGGTAAAAACAACGATATTTAAAAAAAAAAAAAATTAAAAATCGGTTAACTTAAAAATCTAACTTTTAATATATTTTTCAATAAAGATTTGTTCACAAAATTATACAAAGTTAAAATTTTTAAAATATCTTCAAACCGTCTAGGAGTCTGTAAAAGTTTCAACTTTCAAAAGTTTCAACAACTGCACGAGAGTATTGTCTTCGTGATATCAATGCATTTTTGCATTAGATCTATGAATTGTCACTGGAATTCCTTCATTGAAACTTTTCATTAAATTAATGCATGTTTTCATAGAATTTAATGAAAATTTTCATACTATTTATTAAAAATTTCATACGACTAAAGAAAAAGTTTCATATGATAAAATCAGAAAAAATTTTTTAATGGGAATAAAAATCTACTCTTTTGAAAGCGGCAATCTTCTATTTTTTTAAAGAAAATTTTTCTGCTAATCCGACAGTTTTTTTTCTGCGCCGTCATTTTTAACTAATATTTATTACCTCGTTTGCCATTTTTACAGGTTCATTTCTATTAGTGTATTATGATCAGGGAAAGTTTAAAATGGCACAAAAAAAACGTTTAAAATGGCATACAAAATAGCACGAAAAAACAGTAAAATGGTACGAAAAAAGTTTTATAATATTTTTAGTAAAAAATAATAACGAAGAAAATTTACACTTAAACTTCTAAATGGTATCGTAGTAAATTAGAATAATTTTAAAAGTTTAAGTTTCTTTGATGTTAAAGAAAATATACCCACCAAAATTTTATTTCTGCAAACATTTAAAAAGACAAATTTTTTAATTTTGTTTTCTAAAAATTGTGTATTTAAAAAAAATTTTACTAAAAATTATGTAAAAAGGTTGGGTTTTTGATGATATTTTATCGCATTTTTAAACAAAAATTCTAAAAAGCACATTTTATGGCAAGGATATTTAAAAATTACATTTTTAAAAAATAATTGTAAAAATGGCAAAAGCTGAATTTAATGACAAATGCCATTAAAAACTTGCCCTAATTATGATTAATTTTTAATTAATTAATTTAATCTTAATATCGTTGAATTTTATTCATGTGCTTTAATTTTATTTGTAGTTAAAAGTTTGGTGATTTAATTGTGTTTAACCACTGACCCTTTTTTTTTTTTTAATTATAAAAATCTCTTACCCCTTGAATCTCTCTTTTGACATAATTTTTATTTAAGTGCTAAAGTTTTTTTTTTTTTAGTATTTTATGGTTATTGTAATTATGATGTCTCTGACCTAAATAAATGTATGTGAAATTATATAAAATTTATAGTTCTTTAGTTGTTCAAGTGTTGTTCATCATTTCTAATGTAGTTTAACACATACAAACACAAATATACACACACGTACAGTGTCGTGCAAAATTAAACCAACAAAACATACGTATATATTTGATTTGAAATATTTCATCTTCCAGGTCGGTTAGAAAAAAGATTTTGATTGGATATTTTATACTATTGAATAGAGTATATGGAAAAGAAGTACAAAAAAACAATTAAAATAAATACAAGGGAAATTACAAACAAAAATATGAAATATCCAAATATAAGGCTGTGCAAAACTAAGACAACAAACTGAAAAATGTTTAGCAATGTTATGAAAATTAAAATTGATGTACCTTTTATAATTATTTTTGTTAAAATATATATTTTAAATTGCTATTGAACCATTTCTATTAGTTTTTTATAATAACAAAGTTTATGGTTATTCAGAATTCATTAGATTGTAATTTGTATGACTCTGAACTTAAATTTAATACTATTTCTAAATTTTTAAGCTGGGCATCTAAAACTTGTATTATAAGGAGTCGTAATACTAAAATATCTGTTATTTTTAGTTTCATTTGTTACAAAATCGAAATATCTTAAATAACGACTTTGGGAAGGTCGGCGTTGAAAGCTTTTCTTCAGATTGAATATATTAAACTGTATTAAACTATATTAAACTTTCACTTCGCGGAGTAATGAAAATTGCCAAATTGAAATTATATTTAAAAGTACAGCCCACAGAAATTTAA
Source organism: Delia radicum (assembly GCA_021234595.1). Classification (NCBI taxonomy): domain Eukaryota; kingdom Metazoa; phylum Arthropoda; class Insecta; order Diptera; family Anthomyiidae; genus Delia; species Delia radicum. The sequence continues at coordinate 236,482,303 of CM037853.1, read as the reverse complement.
TATATATCTATTCGGAATTTTTTTAGACAACAATATGGGTTAAACAACAACACAAACTACAGTTTTGTTAGTTTTTTGTTTTTATATACATCGAGATTATTTTTATGTTATTTTTAATTTTTAACAAAATTCCCAACAAAAAACGCTGCCCAAAAATAATGCTTCCAAGAGGGAATTCGACATATAATTTATCATGGCATATGTAAGCATGTTTGTAAGGCAGTAAGACAAAATAATCCCTTACAAACCTGCTTCCATGTGCCATGATTTTTATATGTCGATTTCCCACTTGTAAGCATTACTTTTGGGGAATATAAGCGGGGATTTTAGCGCTTATAAAGAGCTGTAATTTCATGGATTTCAGTAAATTCATATTTCATGTCTTCATTATTACGATTAAAAGTAATAGTATGATTGTGAATATAATATAATTTATTTTACACAAAATTCTACATATATTAATTATTTGTTGTTAACATTTTATACATGTAATATAATTATGGAAAACACCAAACTCAATCGAAAATCACTCGGGAAAACTGGTACAGATCGTTTAGAATCCACGATATGTAACTTTCTGCATTACAACCTTAATCGTTATAAGGGATTAGTAGGGTAAGCTGCGTATAACCTGCATACTTGTTAGGGAAACATTTAACATTTTTTTTGTTTATTTTTATACGAATATTATTCGTTTCTTTTACTGCTTCTCAGTATTATGTAATAGTAAGCACTTACACCAGCGCATTTGTTTTATCCTGCTTCTAAATACACGAAAAATTTTTACTGCGTGGTATCAATATTCGCTTTTTTGCAAACCCTACAAACACATACAAATTTTAAAATTTATTGAAAATTTGTATGAAACGGCAGAAATTTGGTCGGAAAATGTTTGGGAAAGTGAAATGGCAGTTAGAATTATTAGCCCTTCATAGCTTAGTGGTATCTGGAAATCGAAATGTAATTTTTATTATACCAGAGCTTGCAATAACGTAAAAAATTAGGCTAAGCCGTGTATTAACAATTAAATTTGGTCTTGTTATTAACTTCGTTAAAGAGAAAGAGGTAATTTTTTTTAATAATTCCATAATAACTGTATCTTTCCTTAACCATATTTTGAGCAGTCGGCCGCTCGGAAGCATTAAAAAATAAAAGAGATGCAATCAAAATCTTTTTTCTAACCGACTTGGAAGATAAACTATTTCAAATCAAAGATTTACTTACGTTTCGTTGGTTTTATTTTGCTCGACACTGTACATACATATATACACTCAACAACATAATGAGTTTGATTTGTGGTCTACATACACAGTTACGAATGTATGTACGTGTGTGTTTAAAAGTGTGTGCGTGTTTTTGGGTAATTTCTTATATTTTTGATGTTGTTTCCTTTTGTCATACTTTAGCACATATTTATACACACACGTACAAAAATATTTTTTTTATTGTTTTTTTATTGTCCTTGAAGAGTTATTGTTGGAATTGTTGTTGCTACAAAAAATGTAAATCATGCATTAAGTCGGATGTTGAAGTAATAAAAATTGTATATTTATGTAAAAAATTTCAGATTTTTTTTTGTTGTTAGATGATGCTCTTTTAACATGACATACATTATTTATTCAATTTTTCTTTAAAGAATGGGGAATTGGTCAATTTCAAAGTAACTTTATTGACGTAATCATTAGGAAATTGCAAAATTTGTTCAAGAATTTATAAAGATTTGTCGAAAAAACCATAACTAAACATCTGTTCTCTGAATTTAACCCTATTTTTTGGGCTACACAATTCTGGGCACCCAAACTATTTAATGACAATGTCATCCAGTTCCATTTAAATCGTCCAAAAAATTTTGCTAAAATCGCAAACAATATTAATGGGACATATACCAACCTGTAGACGTGAAAAGGGTAAATTATTAGACACTGTATATTTTTCTTAAGGCTTCATTACCCTAGCGGATACGTTTCGTAAGTGAACTGTAACTACATACAATGCGTAAATGAAGTAAATTCTGTTGAACATAGAATATACTTTTCGCAAATTCGTCACCATTTGTTTAGTATGTAAAATAGAGACAACATATTGTATGTAGACACTATTTTTACACATTGTATGGAGTTACAGTCCGTTTACTAGACGTATCCGCTCGGTAATGAAGCCTTTATGTTTTCCTTATGTTTAAGTACACAGAGGGAATTTCGTTGGACGAAAAGTAATGAAAGTTTTCAGTAAATTAAACTTTTGTTCACAAACTAAACTAAAAATTTTGTTTAAATTAATGAAAATCCTCATACTTTTTATGAAACTAGTTTTTTTAATAAAACGTCTTCATTAGTATATGAAACTTTTAATTAATAAAATTATGTTTTTTATACAATTTTATGAAAACTTGTATTAGCTTAATGAAAAGTTTCATTGTACTAATTTCAGTGCAATTTCGTTGATTTTAAAAAAGTCAGTAATATCATACAGCTAATTCTCTCTGTGTAGGATAATATGATTTTGTTGGTAATATTTTAAAAATAATGTCTAAAAAAGTAGATTTTAATTACTTAATAAAGGCCAGATGTTAACGTTAATGGTTTTTTGTGCTATACCAAAACCGCTTATGGTTTCCTTTTTAGAGATTTTGAAAGTCTGGCAAAATTTGAAAGTATAGTTAGAATAATGAAAATGTATTATAATTTTTTGTTATTATTATGGAATCTATAATTTGTATGCTAATTAATGGTTAGTTAAACTGATAAAGATGCCATTAAAAACATTTACAAACAAATAACGTAGCATACTATTAGGCTAAATAAATATTTACACAATGTGGCATACTTTTAGGCTAATATTAATAAAAATATTAGATAGCAAACATAAGGCAAGGTAACCCGCAAGAGGAAGTTTTAAAATTGAATTAATTAACAGAATTAAAATAATGCTAGTTTTTAAATTTAACAAAAAATTGAAATTTAATTATAAAGTATAAACAGAAAAATATGTATTATAACAATATATATTTTGTTTAAAACTGCATACTTTAAAATTATTTATATCAATCTCTATTTAAATCTCTCCAACCTTTAGCCTAAGAGATAATTTCTGAAACACTTCATTTTATGGCTTTAAGATATAATATTTTCTATCAAATTATCAATAATTATTATCATAGTTATATTAATATTAAATTTAACTTTTATTGATTGAATCATTATATAAATTTATGACCTTATCTTAAGTCATCAAATTAATCTTTTAGATTTTATTAAATTATTATATAAATAGCCTTAAGATTTCAATAAATACTATATTTCTATATGCTTGTGAGTTTGTATCAAATATATGATGTATTTAATCATAAAACCACAAAAAAGATAACAATACTCAAAATATCAGAATCATATATCATTCAAACATAAGCTGTAATGATTACTTAAACGATAAATTAACAAAACATAGAACAAAAAAAAAAAAAACGAAATAAATTAGATATTTTACAAGAGGAACTTAAACGAATTTTTAAAACACTACAAATATTTATTAAGGCTGGGTCGAAAATCTATTAGAACAGGCTAGGAAAAGGTTAACTTATTTAACAAGATAAGCAAAATAGAAAAAGCTCGAATATAATATAAAATGAGCTTTTTCAAATAGGAAAGCTAGCAAACAAGATTTTCAAACACTTTAAAGCTATTAGGTAGGGAATTTTATTTCCGGGAATTTTAAAAAACACTAAAACAACCATGTTTGCTATACTAAAATATTTGAAATAGCAAAAAAAAATCTGAAAATCTTGAAATTTTAATCTTTTTTCTTATTTATGTCATTTTGTTCAAATTATATAATTAATTGAGAACATATATACAAAATATTTTATTTCACAATATAAGAACGTTTTTTTTTAAAGTTTTGAAAATTGTTTTTAGTAAAATATATAATTAAATATATTCCTGAATTAATAGTGATCGTTAAATTTAAATATATTTTGCTTTTTGATTTTTCACAAGAAAAATAAGCTTTTATTATCAAAACCTTAATAAATATTTATTTAATGAATGTTCGAAAACAATTCCCGATTCCCGGGAGTTAAAAAATTTAGGGAATTTGATAACTCTACTCTTAGTCCTTTTACATATAAATTTTGATTTATTTTCTTTTCGATCAGTAAAATATCGAGTAAATATCAAAATTTATATAAATTGTCTTAAATATTAAAAATCGCAAAAAAATTAATTAATTGAAATTAAGAACGGTAACGCATTTAAAAATAGCTAGAAAATAAAATCACTAACATCATTAAAAAATCGCTAAAAAAAATTATTATAAAGGGGGGAAGTATATGAGTTAAGATTTAAATAGCAAAAAGCTCAACAATCCGAAAAAATTAGAAAAAGATATATAAATTCGCCTAAAAAAAGCTCTTAATCTCAAAAACCCTTAAAAATATTGTATAACAATTGGGAAAAATTGCGGAAATCGTTAAATTTAGACAAAAATCGCTAAATTAAATCTAATCCTAATTTGGATTAAATTAACTAGATTTTTTGATCGGCATTATTTAAACAACTATATTTTATAGCTGGACTTTTTAAACCTCCCTCACAAAAAACTGCCTATAAAAATAATGTCTTTTTATGTTACCAAATTGTTCACAAAACCAAAATACCTATAAAGTAGGGTATAATAAAAACACTAAGAAGACAAACATTTATTTCCAATAAGATATTAATATGACTTTAATAACAACAAAAACACATACACAAATCTTTTCTTGTCTCTTAGTGTCGGGTTTTTGTACATTTCGTTACTGTTGCTTTGGAAAAGAAAACCTATACAAACATTTATACCCAAAATTACTGGCTTAAAAACACAACACTTGTCTATCAATTGACCACTTAAACACAACCACAAACATATACAAATGCAAAGACAAAGGATAGATACACATACATAAGGCTATACACTTATACAAAATGTGAACACTAACTCATACACTCATAGAAATAAACCTGTAAAAATAGCAGAAAAAGCTACACTTAGAATACTATGTAGGTAAAGAACACTGCAAATGTAGTTAAAAACAAATGAAATTTCACTTAAAGAAATGACGACTTACATTTCAGTAAAATCAACTAACATTGTCATTTGTTTTTTAATGTTCAACAAATGAACCACAATTGTAGTAAAAATGAACCACATGTTAGTAAAAAAGAAACAAACATTTATTTTTTTATTTTTATAAAGAACACAAAACAACTGTAAACAATTAATGTAAAATCATAAAACAGTCATTTGATGTGAGTTGTTTTTTTAAATGAACTACAAAGTTAGTAAAAAATTTAATTTGTTTTACAAATGACTGACAATTACTTTAAAAATCAAGAAACTGTATTACAACTCAAAAAACTGCTATATTTAGTAGATTTTTTTGCTAAATGTAAATAAAATAAGATCAGCAAAAACAAATCTGTTAACTTTACAAATTTTTTGTTTTATTCGATGTGAGTTTTAGTTAATTGAAAATAGCATTTTACTCTATAACATTATTAAAAACTTTTACTAAATATTTGTAGACTCAAAATAGCAAACAAAAACTGTAATATTAACAAAGTTTTACTATATTTACCTCAAATTTAGGAGAATGCAAATAACAGTTTATTTTGCTAAAATCCACAGAAACTTTAGCTAAAAAATGTAGTTTGCTGATTTCATAAGGGCAGACTTTTATTCGCATTAAAAGAAACTAAAAATCACATTTTTTAATGATTTTTTTTGTTTACTAATATTTAGTAAATGTTTTAGCTGATTTAAGAAGATTATTTTGTTACTTTCAATTAACTAAAATTTAACTGAAATGTAACTAAATATTTGTAAATTCAATAGATTTATTTTTGCAGTGTACTAAAATACGTCACATAGACAATAAAATGTATGTTCTTTTAGAAAAGATAATATAAAGAGAAATTGTATATATTTGCATGTGTAGGTATATCTGATGTGTACGTGTTTAAACTAAATCGTTTTTATTTTCTCTTCTAGTTTCAATAGAATCACTAACAAAAAGTCTTATAGCTAAAAAAAAGTCAATCAATCAAATTTCTATTTAATTGAAATTGTTTTTCTAAAAGCTAAAACAAAAAAGATAGTAACTTGTAGTAGTAGTAGTGCAGTACGTACATTGAATAAGTAACCGTATACAAAATTACAAAAAAAATCATTGCATATGGGTTAGGGATTTTTTTGTTTTAATATAGTATTCAATGCATTGTGCATGTGTATTATTTCCTTTCAAAAAATAAAATAAAACAAAACAATAAAAACAGCAACCACACTCAGAGAAAAAAGTTTCATCATATTAATGATATTGTTTCATAAATCGTTTGTCATCAATTATTCATAAACTTTGTGAAAAAATGTTAGCTCTATATTGAAATTTTTATTTGATATTTAGAAAATATAATTTGCAATTAAAGGCTGAAACATAATAAGCTTAAATGACTTAAGTCATGTGTTAGTATTAAACGAAAATTTGGAAATTCAATTATTTAAATTAAAAACAAAAAATTCATTTCATACCAACACCTGTAATAAGTCACTTAATCAATTATGTTTCAGACTTTTAAAAACTACCATATTTAAATATGATTTCTTAATTTTTTTTTTTTATTAATTAATAATCATATAATTACAAATTATATACTATTACCCTAACCGAGAACTAGCTACTATGGCCTTCGGCGCGTTTGTAGCGAAAACAAACCAGTGTCTCTGGGGGGAATCAAACCCACGACCCCCGCACTGATAAGCCAGCACGCTACCAACTAGCCTACCGGGACGCACCGATTTCTTAATATTCTGGGTGTTACAACTAAAATTCAGTTGTATTAACGGCACTTTGTCGTGAAAACTAATATTTACTTGTTTCAACCGATTTCATTCATAGTAACCGAATTTTTGTCATAGTAATAGAATTTCAGTTGGCAAATGGCAAAATTTTTCTCTGTGTATACCAGAAATTAGTTATTTGAAATTCTGGAACACCAATTAAATATTATTTGATGTGTTCTTAATTTTAAATACAATTTTTTTAATATAATATGAAACTTTTATGAAACGTTTCATAATATTTATGAAACAAGCTTATAAAAGTTTATAAAACTTTCATACAAATTTATGAAACTGCTTCATCCTATTTATGAAATAATTAATAACATTTATGAATACTTTCATAAAAAGTTAAGAAAATTCATTATCATATTTATGAAACATTTCATAAATATAAATAAGCCTGTCATCAATTTGCCCCTTAATGGACGCAAATCGACGAAGTTTTTCATCATATTGATGAAGCTTTATCCCTGAGTGTACAATCTGCGATACAGAAAAAAATAATCAAACATTTGTGCTAAGCAATCAAACTGCAGGCATTTAAATTGAAAAGAAAATCAACAAGGAAATGCAAAAAAAAAAGAAAATATAAAGTGAAAAAGGAAATAGAGAAAATTGTTTTTGTTATTGTTAAAGTGACCAAGGCCAAGGGCATATTGTTTTTGTTAACTGGTACATACAACATGAGTGTGTGAGCACAGTGTGACATTAGTTAACGCAACTAGTGCAAGTCAAGGTAGCAAAAAAAAAAATAGAGTTTAAATTTTTTTTTTGCCAAAATATGAAGGTTTTATAATAAAATTCCTGAAAGACTTTTAAAATGGAGAAAAAACATAATATTTTTATTATGTTTTATTTCCTCTTGATAAGCTAGGTGTCACTGTTTATGAATATGTATAATTTTGAAAGTATTCACCATTTTATGTTATATGAATTCACTTGCGACTTTAAGGAAATTCGTTATAATACCAACAAACAATTGATTAAGACCTGTTAACTTATCTCAGAATAACCAAAGTTTAGGACTTAATACTGAAACATAATTGGCTTAAGTGACTTAAGTCAGGTGTTCGTACGAGACAAACAATTGGAAATACTAATATTTAAATTTAAAAATTTAATTTTTTAATTTTCCTTTCATAGCAACACCTGACTTAAGACATAACATCTATGAAAGAGGTTTCATTACAGTCAATGCTTATGAAATGTTTGCAGAACTAGTGAAAATCTTCATAAAACGAATGAATCCTTCCGACAATGAAGCATTCATAGAATTTATTAAACAGTTTCATACTATTTTATAATATTAAGAAGTTTTATTTAATAAAGGGTCCGCCAAATAACTTTTTTTTTTTTGAAAATGCTATAAAAAAAACTACTGAATATTTTCTCAAATTTCTTTTTTATTTGAAAGTACAATCCTTCCGGTTAATAATGGAAAATAATTTCATTCAAATGGCTGCCTCGGCTGGCCATGCAGTATGAGCTTCATCTGAAAAGATGATTCTTTGGCAAAATCGGCATCGGAATAAAAAACGTTATATGTCGGACCCTTTACATAAAACTCTTTATGAATATACTGAAAAATGCTAAGCAAATGAACCGCTTTATGTAATTTTTTGAAGAATTCATAGAAGTCCAAAATTGATGAAAAGCTCAAATTATGAATTAAAAATAAAACAAAATTAAAAAATTACAAGAATTAGCATAATTTTGAGCGCTTTTTATTAAATACATCACAGGAATTAAAAAAATACTGAAGGGATCCCACAATCCACTTGGCGTGTGGGCCGATTTTGGACGATTTGGAGGAAAGTCAGTATTTTTGATAAAAAAGATTTTAAAAAGGATATTTTTGGTTAAAGAAACTAATTTTACATTTTTAATTATTTTATTTGATCACAATTACTCAGTCCCAAAACATTCAATATTTAACGCATTGTTAACCCATGTTCTATGTAGGACAAAAATGTTACATAAAATAAGCTTGACTGAATATTTTCAAATAAAAAAAATAAATTAAAAAAAACAACATTTTGTGGACATGAGGCAAAAACTCACTCTTTTCTCTGTTTGAATCAAGGTTGACCACCGATACCTTTTAAATACCGTTATCCGTTTCAAATTGATAACCATAATTTATACAATATCGAAACACCTGAATTTTAAAATACCGGTATACCGCAACTGTTTCGCTTAATACCGCTACGATGCCGGTATTGAATCATTTAAAAAAAATATGTTTTTGCAAAAAATACAATTTTTATTATATGAAACATAAAAAGTTTTTAATCAATTTCAATTTATATTTTAGAAAATTGAATTAGAAAATTGAATTAGAAAATTGAATTAGAAAATTGAATTATAAACTTGACGTAAGGTTACAATCTTTTAATTTGCGTTGGCAACATTTTTATATGAATTTATAAACTTTTTTTTTTATATGATGCCGATACAAATATTAAATATTTTTAGTAAACCAACTGGTGTTCCAAATAAACTTTAAAAAATTTGTATCCCAGCCAGCATACATGTTTGAAAATGAGTCAGAAATGTGCTTGAAATATATTATTAAAGTTTACTCAAAAAAGATCTTTAAAAAAAATTCTATAGGGCCAAAAATTAGTCTTGTTGTGGACAATTTTTGAAATTGTTTGCCAAAAAAATTTTGTTGTATAAAAAAATGTTTTGTGATTGTCTTGCAAGACATTCGTGCTATCCTTTACTATATATACAAATGAAATAATTTGCGTTTTTTTTTTTTAATAATTTAAAACGATTTTATATTTTTTGAAAATATTTCGATACATACCGCTATTATTGTTTCGGTATCGGTTATACCGATACAAATACAAACAAAAAATCGATGCCAATACCGAAACCTATACCGTTATTCGTTTCGGTGGCCAACCTTGGTTTGAATCGTAATACTTGCCAAAAATTTGCTAATCATTAAAATCACCTCATGAACAAAATTCGTTTTCGATATTTTAGTCGGGGCTTTTTCGGCCTTCGGTCCACAGGGGTCAATTAAGGTATGGGGATGCTTTTCCTGGAATGGTGTTGGGACAATCCATAAAATTGATGGAATTTTAAATAAAGAAAAATACGTGGAAGTAATGAATAATATAGTGCTGTCTTCGGCTGAGTAGAATTTGCCTGTTATATGGCAATTCAAACAGGATAACATTTGGGGGGTAACGTAAAATGAAATGCAACAAAATATTGAAAAAAGTAAGAACTTTTACTTAATACTAGCGGTATTCACTCTTGATAGCATTTATGCAAGGGTTGCATTAATACTATGATTTTATGCTACAAAGCGTGAGCGTCTTTTTTTTTGTGTGTATTGTATGTTTACAACCCAAGCATTTCAATGTTGACAAAACAGCTAATTTCTAACGAAAATGTATTTTCTAGCGATTTTTAAATAGACTTTAGCGATTTTTTCAAATAAAAAAGGTTGGCATTATTCTTCGTTCTCAGTGGATTTTAAACTCTGTTGTTATTTTGTGTGAATATCAACTTTAAGGAAGAAGATCCATTTTTATATTAATATCGTATTCTTTTTTATTTCAGTTTGTTTTTTGATAAAAAATTTGTGTTAAAATCAGTTGTTTTTTTTTTTACACGAAAATTAAATGTTTTTTTTGTAAATATTTCTGTTCTTTTTTGTTTTCCGGCAAAACTAAAAGATGTTAAGTATTGTAAGTTTGAAAGGTTTGAAAGACCCAGAATATGCAATAGGTTTTCGTCTAGCATATAAATAAAAGTCTTGCATATTTTAATTTCATGTGTTTTGTTGTTGTGGTCTTGCATACTCTTGTATTTATACAAGATCTGCAAGCTTTGAAAGGTCTGCAATACTACCGCTACTATAATTTTTTCAAACAATAATAATAATTTTTGAAAAATTTTTAAGATTGAATAATTTTTTAATTTATTTTTGTTTTATTGTTAACTCTTAATATATTTTAAAAAAATATGATAAATTAATTAAAAAAAAAAATCTTTACATAAAAATTAAATCATTTTACGAAAATTACAAAGCGTGTCAAAATAAACCTGTAAAAATTAGCAGAAAAATCTACTAAAAGCAAGATAAAAATAATTTTCTAGTCAATATGTATACCAGTTAGGTGATATTGTCCTACTTCTACCAGATACGGAACTAGTCTTTTTAGATCAATTTACACTACATAACTCACATCAATTGTAAATAATACTAGTCCTGTGATAAGTCATTTTCCAGCAGTCCAGGTTCTTTTAAGTCAATTTTCGCATGCCGATAATTTTTTAATAAACCCAAAAAAAAAAAAAAATATCTACAAAAAAAAAACAAAATTAATAATTTTTAGTTTAAAAAATAAACGAAAACTAAACAGCTTCCAATGGGTAAAATTCTGGCCAACTGGCTTTTTCTTGTTAATAAGCATTCTGGTAAAGTGGTATGTCCTCCCTTTACCTTTCACAGCATTGGTAATTTTAGAACAATTGACACTGCTTAACCCACTTCAGTATTAAATTATACCAGTCCTGTGATAAGTCCTTCTTTAACCAGTCACTTTTAGGTCAATTGACTCCTGATTCCCCATAGGGTATATACACATATCATTTTTTTTTTTTTTTTTTGGCAATAATGCAGATTTTTGTGGTAAAATTGTTCTTTTGTATACTATATACATGACCCCACAGAAAAACGTGACGTTATTTGTCATAAAAATATAGAAAAATAAAAAAATATAAACACAAAAATTCCACTATACGATTACATGCTGTAAGAGAATGCAAAAAGCAACAATAAATAAAAAAAAAAAATCCAAAAAATAAAAACCAGAAGCCATGAATATCATACAAAAAGCTTAACACCTTGATTGTGATAGCAATGCACGAACACAACTTACTTTACAATTCATATGAGAAAGAAACCAACGATGAGTATTTTGGCAAAAAGGATTTAAAATAAAATACCACAGTTTAGTTGCTTGTTGGTTAACGAACGTTGGGAAATTTTGCATTTAGTTTAAACGTCTTTTATTTATCGCTTGTTCAAAATTGTACGTACGTACTAATAACTAATAAAAGTATTTTATTTTTTGACGTCATTTAAAAAAAGTACTTGAATTTTGTATATGAAATACTTTAAACATTGTTTAGTAATAATTATTTTAACTTTTTTTGTTTGTTTTCATTTTCATTCTTAGCTTTATAATTGCAGGTGTATGCTTAAAAGCATTTTTGCTTTCAGCACGTGCTTTGCTTCCTTAAAATGTTACAAAAAAAAAAAAAAAAAAATGCAAACATATAATAGCCTGGTTCTTGTAAATATATACACCCAACTTCCTCATTTTCATGATGTCTGCATTGCTCTAGATTTTATGTTTTCCTTTTTTCATTCTTTTCTTTTATACTGCTACTACTTGCAAATAAAATGTAATTATTTACTTTAGTAAATTCTATTTAAACAGGTATGTACGTTTGTATGTAGATATTTAAAATAACATCTATTAGGGTATTACTTATATGTCAAAAGTTGAAAATTTTAAGTCAAAATGGTGATTTTTTTGCTTTGATTTAAAGTTAAAAATATTGTATGAAAATAGATATACACTAAAAGAAAAAAATTAATAAATTTTTTTTTGCTAAAACTACTAAACATTAGTTAAAAATGGTGTTGCTATAATTAGAAAATGTTTTTACTAAATATTAGCAGAACAAGAATTGCGAAAAAAATCGTCGAATCTACCAAAATTTTGTTATCTGTGAGCTTAATTTAAGTTACTTAAAAGTAGCAAATTAATTTTCAAAAATCATCAAAAAATTTGCTAACTATTAGTAGACAAAAAAGGCCATTAAAAAAAAAGTTTTCAAAGTTTTATTTTTATGCGAATCAAAATCTGCTTTTTTGAAATCAGCAGTTTTCAATTTTTAGCTTATATATCTGTTGATTTTAGAAAAATACACTGTTATTTATTTTCATTTAGTTCAGATTACAGTTTTCAAATATTAAGCAGAAGTTGGTGCTGATTTTAGCAGAGTAAATTGCAATTTTCAATTAACTAAAATCCAACTCGAATATTACAAAATTTTATAAATTTAACAGTTTTATTCTTGTTGATTTTATTTTACTAATATTTAGCAAAAAAAAAAATCTACTAATTTTAGCCATTTTTTCTTCAACATCGTTTTAACTAATTTTTAGTGGATTTTTCTGCTATTTTTACCGGTTTATTTCTATTAGTGTACCTTAAGTTCATATTACGATTTAAAGTATTTCGTCAAACTACAATTATCCTGAAAAATTCAATAATAAATTAACTAAAAATATCGTTTATGTTTAAAATATGCTAACGAAATAACTTAAATGTTTTATTTTTTAATATTGTCAATTAAACAGTTAAAGTTATGCATAAACCATTTAAAAACTTTGAAAACAATATCAAAAAAGAAGAAAATATATTAACGTTCCACTTTAGCGAGCGAACATTATAAAAATTAAATTTTTTTAAAAAATTTTTTTTTTATTTTATTCTTTTTAGTTTAAACGAGCTTAAGATCATTTATTTATTAATTATTTATTTCCAATATTTCGTCTCCACATTGCGTGACTTCTTCAGGGAACAAATGATCTTAAGCTCGTTTAAACTGAAAAGAATAAAATAAAAGAAGATCGAAGAAAACTTAAATTTTTTTTTATTTATAATTTTTTATGGAATCAATTTGTTTTATTAAAATGCTGAATAAAATTCGTACCGGTTGCATAAATCCGTCTTGGAAAATACTTTTTAACTTGTTTGTTATGTACTTCTAATGTTAAAAAAATTACACTTTATTTTGCGTTTTTTTTTGCAAAAACACGATGAAACATTTTTAAAATGTAGATAGCGGGAATTCAACTTGATGCCAGTTGACAGATTTGACATATTCATGTAAAAACTGTAAAAAAACGAAAGGTCCGATTTAGAGAACAGGCCACATTAGCTTATATTATTTATTATAATTAAATAGAATTTCGAAAACGGTTTGCAGTTTGAGTATGCCAATTTATGAACAATTTGAGAAAATTCCGAACTACTTCCAAATCTTTAGTGTAATATATGAATAATTTCAGAAATTTTCCACATATTTTTTTTTTGAATTGAGATGGACAGGGTTAAGTAGACTATACTTAAAAAGTAGAACATGTAAAGTTTCATGTTGAAAAGTCTTCGCCTAAAGTTGAAAACTGAAAAAATTTACTTAAGGGTTTTACTAGCTTTAAAAATCAATAAAAACTACAATATTTAAGCAATTATAACAAATAAATAAATAAAGGGTTCATTAAAAAAAATCTTTTTGCGATAGAAAAACACAATATTAAATATTAATCTAAAGACTATTATTTAGAATTCGGACTACCATGGCAACTCTCATAACCATATCATTATAGACCCTTTTTTTAAAGGCAAAATCGTGTGCCATCGTAGCTTTGTGTACTCATCTGCGAAAAAAATTCAAATTTTGTTTCACACACGAAATTGTTTAGTCCCTAACGTAGCCGGATTTTTAAATTTTTGATTTGCATTAAAATGGTACGAGGGTAAACTCAAAAATTTAAAAAAAAAAAAAAAAAATATTTGTTTTTTATTTTTCAAAAAAATACTCTTCAAAAATTTAAAAATGTCTCTACGTTAGGGACTTAATTTTGCAAACCTCTAAAAAAAACCCACCCGTTATGGCTGCACGGTGGCACCCGATTTTCAATGTCTTGTGTAAATATTGCTCATGTAACAAGCAAGGAGTTTGTTTAACAAGCTGTAACATTTTTATTTCTGCGATTTTTTTTTCCAAAATTTTAATGGCATAGAAAAAACTTCAAACTATTAAAACATGAAATAAAATTAAAAAATATATAAAAAATCTAACCCTAGTAAACCTCTTAAAACTTACAATAGTTTTTTAGTAACATAAAAGGTCATAAACAAAAAGTTTGGCCTGAGAATGCCAAACCCTTTAGAGATTTTACTTTACTGCCCTAGTACTTTCACTCTGACTTGGAATTTCTCACCGCCTAGACAATGACCCCACAGTGGTATTACAATAAATACTGTAAGTTTGACATTAATTCGATATCCTATTTCTAGTACCGGGAAGATTGCTTGGAAGGCCTCAGTATTTGTAACAAAATCATTGTGAAGGCTTTAAAAAGCATCAGAATTTAATGCTTTCTCTCGTTTAACATAATTTTCTCCCTTATATGCTTAATATAAATAAATATTTGTCTATGCCTTAATATTTATATAGCTTTAGACGTTAATTATGCGATTTATGCATAATTTACATTCTGTTGTGCACATCTTAAGGCTTTTGATAGCACTATACACGATTGTATGCTAAACATGTTTATACAAAAACATATTTTCGTTATTAATGCTATTAATATTTGGGGGAGGGTGAATGCGGGTATGCGGGTATATATTTCACTTCATTCAATTCATATTGCATTTGTAATTCCAACAATGCAGTCTGCAATTAAAGCAATTATATGCTAAAAGGCTTAAGCAATGTATAACTTTATAACTCTATCATATTAATGGCATTCAAGTTGAGGAAAATTTAATATTTTTGGGTTTTAATTCCAGTGTATATTGGTAACAATTATAACATTAATAATAATAAAACTAATTTCTTAATTAGAAATTTGATTGTTAACAATTTGTAGCAGTTTCATTAAAGAAATGTATTTTGTATTTAATAGTTAGTTTAAGAAATATCGTTTATTAAATCTACAACATGTTACTAGAATATAATCAAAGTTTTTTAAAAGTTTTGTAGAGTTACTAATTTTAGCTGATTTATTTCTCATTTGAAATTGTTTAATTTTGAGCCAAATTTGTTTTATTAAATTGCCGACGTATTTGTTGTGTTGATTATATTTAATGTCATTAACTCCTAAAAGTTTAGTTTAATTTTTAGTATTTTCCAAATCCTAAAAGTATGCTATTTTTTTTTAAATATCTAAAAATCTTTAAATATAAATGAAATAATTCCATATATAACACACTATGCATATAGATTTCATAAATTTTATTTTAGATTTTTTATTCCCCGAGTAAAAACATTCGTATACAATCATATCTTATTTAATACAACATTCTATATAAAAATATAGTTTAATATAGCGTAATATGGGTATATGTGATGGCGCATATGATCATATATAACTTAATCTTGGATTTGGTATTTCGAAAATTTTTGATATGCTCTTATACATATTAATAACTTAATATATATCGATTTAATAACCGTAGATGTGGCATATATTACTACATATGGTATATATTAATTAGCGTGATTTCATATATAATTTTATATGGCTTAATGCAATGTTACATATAATAATATATGGTGTTATATTCAAATTTATTTTTACATCGAATCTAAAGTGTTTAATGATAATTTTAAAATGAAACTTAATCTACTCTTTGGGCATGTTAAACATTACAAATTAAATTGTGGTTTGCAATTAAGAAAAATTCTAGTGTCCGACCGAACCAAATTTTTTTGGTCGAAGCAAAAGCTGCAGCCGAACTTCGACCAAATTTTCAATGTTCGGCCGTGGCCGTAGCCAAACTTGTTAGTTTGCGTTTTTAATTTGAATAAAATGGAAATTTCGGTTAATTTTGACATCGAAATTTGTTTAAAGTAAAACAAACAATATTTAAACATGAATAAATTTCAAAAAAAGCTTATTTAGAATTTTTTTCTCAAAAATATGAAATAATGAGTTCAATTATTTTTTTTTTTTTGTAAAACTTGGAAATGCTTAAACTTTTTTATTTTTACTAAAATATACAAAAAATTTAATACAAATTCTTGTGTTTGTACTCAAAATTTAAGAATTTATTCGTACGCAATTTCTTTAAATACTCGGTGTTCGGTCAAAAGAGTTCGGCCGAACTCGGAATCCGAGTACTCGGTCTGACACTAAAAATTTCTAATATAATTAAGTTAAACAACATTTTAAAATAATATTTTCATTTGCGACTTTTCTATTTAAAATTTCACCAGAAAACTTAATATACGAGTATTTATCTGAAATTTATAAAATTCGTAATTGGAATTTAGCAAAAGAACTTTTTAAAACTAGATTAAATTGTGACTAATTATTTAAAATTGAGAATATTTTAAGTAAATTGTTTAATAACGCAAAAATCTTCATTTCAATTCGGACTATCAATATAAAAATAAAAAGAAACACTTTATTAATATATAACGTCTTTAAATACAAATGAAAATTTTCAATATCAATTGCAAATTTTCTGCATATCAAACACTTTAAGTTTAAATGATTTCAGCGGAAATGTTAAATAAATACAACGTACTCGTTTGTACCTTGAAAGCTATAATACATTTTATGTTTAACATAGTTTTACCATATTTACAAGTTATATGAGAGGACATTGTATTAATGTTTTGAAAATTGGAGGGAACGATAAGGTATATATTATATATTATATATAATCTTATATTATAACGTATAATTTGATAAAATTGAATGAGGACAAAATTGGGACAGAACTATATTAAACTACTTTTAATTGTATCTAAATTAATCTAATCTAATACAATTAAATGTAATTTGATACAATTTAATCGGGCCATTTTTCGGATGAAATTTTATATTATTAATTATGGTGTCATATTAAATTAAATAAAATTTTATAAAACACCAAATCAAATTTTTTTAATTGGGTTGTCACAAAAGTTAGAACATTTAACGCCTACACTCTTGATTGATGTATAATTACCCCTAAAGCCATACCTACTCTAACATTTGTGTGGCGAATTTTTCCATTTTATTTTTAATGAAATGTGTAAAAAGCTATTACAAACACGCCATCAACATCTATTGAAGTTTTTTTTTGGACAATATTCGTTGAACAAACATACAATAGTACAGATTTGAGTAGAGTAAAATTTGCATGTATCGTTAGTAACAAGCGAAAAACTTAAATTGATGGCTAAGGCCAATGTTGTTTTGGGAAAATCGTGTTTTGTATTTGTGGTATCCGTTAGCACCTTTTTTGTGTGTTGCTGTTGTTGTTTTTGTGGCATATGAAAATTTTGGTTTTCCTGAGATTTAAAAAGAATATAAAAGCAACAAATATATAGAAAAAATGGCTTTTAAATTGACCATGACTTCAATTACAACACTTTTAACGTTTAGTTGTATTTGATTGTGTAAATATTTTCATAAAAACAAATTGCAGACAATTGATTTTTGTTTCGTATAGAAATTTTACTTTTAGTCTATAGCTTAAGGTGGTCCAACAAAAAAAAAAAATGTTGAACTTTGATCAAAAATTGTTCATATATTTACCATGAAAATATTTCTGTGGAATCTCCTTTATAAGAGACAAAATTTTTGTTAACAAAAGAATTTTACAAAAAAACCAAACAAAAAGTCAAAATTCAAGTTAAACTTCAAGGATATCTGTTGTCCTTTCTAAAATTAAAAACAAAATCATATATGATGAATGTCCTTAATGAGAAGATTGTAAAACTATCACAAGGAGAATTTTTCAATGGCATCGTCTTCAGGTAATTAGAAAAATACCACAAAGAAATCGATTTTTTTTGCAATCTTGGGAAAACACGAATAATATAAATCCAAAATTTTTTTGAATTTCAATTGCAGGTTCCTAATTTTCATTAAAATTAAGCTTAGATTTAAGAAATTTTGTTTATATAAGAGTTAAACAGGTTGAACTTGTACTTACATCTTTTCTGAGAATTTGATAGTTTTAACAAAAATATGTGTTTTTGTGTATAATTTTAAAAAGCAACGCGGAGAACTTAAAAGTTATATGAATTTTGATTTCTTCTTAATTTTCTGCACATAAATTGAGTCTAGATTTTAAAATTTTGTTAAGGTACATCGCGTAGATTACACACAAAAAAAAAACCCATTTTAATCACGAAAATCACCGATTCAACAAATTTAATTGCTGAAACTCAATAAGAAATTGATAGCTCTTTAATTGAACTATTTTTCAATTAAATAATAACTCATTTGATTACAAAGTGATCAATATCAAGTACACACACAGAAATTTCTTTTCTATTTAAGTGTTTCTATTAAATGAATTTAAAATGTTTATTACTAATACCACTAAACATAAACTTTTATAAAAAACAACTACAAAAACAACAACAATTAATGTTTGCTTCTGAACGATAATATAAAAAATTGTCTAGCAAGTTCCGAATTTGAGCTAATATTTAATTGATTCAATTAAGTTTTAATTGACAGCTTTTAAAATTTTTTACAAACCGATTTAATTGAAAAAATTAGGGAAATATTTTTTTCTGTGTTAGGAATAATGTAATTTAAAGTCAACCCTAAATTTGTATGAATTTCTTTCAGAGACAAAAAACTAATTCTTAAAAGTTAACTTGTTCTGCGACCTCCAAATGTTAGCTGAAATTTGGCATATCGAGTTTATAGACTTCAAGGAATTGGGGAAACATTGTGCAGAAAAAACTGAAATCGAGTTTAAAATGAAATATTTGTTGATTCGATTAAAAGTTTAAAAAGCAACACTCAGGAAATGCTTCCTAGTTATTAATGTATTGCTTTCTTTGGAAAGGGGATGTGCAAGGGATAAAACGTGTGGAAAGATGAAGGCTTTCAAGCATGACAACAGTTATTGTGCTAGATGATAAGCCTTAGAACAGTTGTTGCTCGCCAATTGATGAAGAGTTGGCGATCTTATTGTTTTTTTTGTTTATAGCGCTGATTTATTATTTTACTTCGGTGGGGTTAAGTGGTATGGGAACACCGGGATCGAACCCGGGACCATCTGTGTAACAGTCAATCGAGCCACATTACATCATTACACCACAACGCACACTCAGGGATCTTCTGTAAATATTTGTAGTTATTTGTGTTGAAATATTGTATCTTTATTTTTAAGTGAAAAAGCATCATTTTTGACTAGTTTATTTAAAAAACCAGTCCACTTCGAATTACTGTATTATGAATTTACATTGATTTTATACAGGGTTTTTTTTCATTTAAAAAAAAAAAAATAAAACAAATAAATGTTTGTTTATTTTTTTACTCCAATTGTGGTTTGGTTTTTGAACAAATGGCAATGTTAGTTGAATTTACTGAAATGTAAGTCATTTTTTTCAAGTGAAATTTCATTTGTTTTTAACTACATTTGTAGTGGCCTTTACATACATAGTAAATATTTTAGGTGCATTGTTAAAAATTTAATTAAGTATTGTATTTAAAAAAAAATACAAAATTTAAAAACATTGCAAAATTAAAAAAAGCTAAATTTAAAAAAACTAAATTTAAAAAAATTACCAAAATTAAAAAAAAAACCCAAAATTAAAAAAAATAGTGACTTATTAAAAAAAATAGTCAAGAATGAAAAAACGCTAAACAAAAAAAAAAAAAAAAAAATAATCTCCAAAATTTAAAAATTTGTTTTTATGTTTAATCTATTTTTTCAAATTCGACATTTTTATTTTTTTTTCAAATTTTGGCGAATTTTTTACACACAGAAAAGTAAAAATAGAAAATCAGGTAGAAGCAACATTAAGTTGAATAGAAACAGCTTTGAAATCAAACAAAGTTTGTTTTCTATTTAGTTTAAATATGTTTCTACGTATTTTCAAAAAACCGGAAGTGATATCTATAATGTTAATTTAAATACGAAAATCTTTATTTTAACTAGAATCATATTTACTTGAATAAGATTTATACTTAATTTAAAAATTGTCGTTAAAAATTGGATATTAATTTAAATATGAAATAATAATTGATTTATATATGATTTTTTTCTCTGTGTAATAAATCGATTTAATTTAATTAATATATATTTTTTTAATTTTAAATTTTGGTGATTATTTTAAATTTTGGCATTTTTTTCTTTGTTGTCATTATGAGTAATAAAAACTGGATCTTTTGTGTTCGTGCACACAATTTAAATTAAACATTTAATACGTATAATTAAAAGTGAGATTGAAATCAAGCAAAAGTTTAATTGAACTTTTTGTGACAATAGTTTTTTCTGTGTGTGGAGATCGCAAAATCCAAATTTTATAATTTTTTGGACCACTCTACTACTATGAATGATGATAGCGTGTCGTAACTTTTATATAGACTTTTTTATTTGAGACTCCCCGAAAAAAGTAGGCAAAGGTTAATTGTTCACATTGGCATTTCGTTATATTTTCCCTTACCAGGCCATTTATTATCATGGCTTATTGACGTGTTATAGAGAGGTGTGAAAATCATATAATTTTATTTTATGATTGTTTTGACTTTCTTACTTTGAACTTTTATGTTTTTTTATAATTTTTTACAATAAAAACAAACACAACCATCATATTTTATTATCTCTGGGATTTAAAAAATAATCAATATGGTTTAAATGGGGGTTTTTTTTGTTTGAGAAAATTTCATAAAACAAAATATTTTTGTATTAAATTTTTTTTAATATGAAAGAGCTTAACATATAATCCTCTGGTGTTGTATTAATATTTGTTTATATTTTTAAAGATAAAAACAAAAACTAAATGAAAAAAAAATTATAATAAAACCACAACATTGTTTATAACAAAAAATTAAACTAAAAACTATGCCACATACATTTTTTATGAATATATTATGCCTAAAAGCATACTATAGTTTTTGTTGTTGTTGGTTTTTGATAAAATATATGTAATGTGGGTGGGGAAATACATCAAATAAACTAAATAAAAACATTAATATGATATTTTAAATTAAATAAAATCTGAGCAAAGTAAATAAATTTAAAAAAATATATAGTAAATATTTGTTTTAGAAGTACAAAAGTAATAAAATTAAATATTACTATTATTTTGGCTACCAAGAAAGCCAACAAAATATGCATTTATCAATTTAATATAAAACCTTAAATAAATTTATTAAAACACTTTTAGTTGTTATCTATTTTTAGTGTTAAAAATTTCAAACGTTTTACTTAATACAATTGGCAATATTTTTGGAATTTATCAACAGATTTTCTTAAATTAAATCTTGATTTCTTTAAATTTTTTTTTTGCACTTTTTCTATTTTACGACTTTTTCAAAATTCTATAATGTCAGTTTTAGCAAAATTTAGATTTTTTAATACCCTTTTTCAACACCTAAATATTCAATATTTGTCACTTTTTTCTCTATCATATATCCAAATTTCATTAGAATTAGGATTAAAGAGTTTTTGAAAGAAAACTCAACTCTGAATATATGACATGCTTTAGTTTTATTTGTGGGGAAAATCGAAATTGCATAATTTTTCAATTAAAGATCAAAGTCATGTTTATGGGTCTTGATCTCTAGACCCATAAATATTTAAATATTTATTTATATTCTTAAAAAAATAGATGGAAATAAGTAAATTTGTGTCTACCTTTATATAATGTTTAAAGTTATTTTCTCGATTTGTTTTGGGGTTATATATTAAAATGTGTTCCTATGTATTAGTGTGAAGCGATTTACGATTTGAAAGAATTTTGAATGAAACAGATGAAAAAAATCACAATAGACTAAAAAAATCCTTTAAGAAATTTGCTATCAAATCAATTTTAATAGTTTTGACAAAAATATTATTCTCTATTTTTTTAGAAACAACAAGAAAGAATATCTTTTGCATTAGATAATTATAAATGTCAGATTTTCAGTTAATTTCTATATCTATACAGTCGCGGATCCAGAGGGAGTGGAATATGGATATGTCTTTCCTCAATATACAAATTTTCGATACAAAAATATAGAAAGGTTAGTTCAGATTCTCGAACTTTCATCTCCAAAACGTTTTTCTCGGAGACCAAAAATAACTGTTAATTTGTAAAAGAAATTCGCCAACTCTACATCAGGTGGCGACCAACAACTGTTCTCAGACTTATCATCTCGTGTTGCCATGTTTGAAACCCTTCATCTTTCACCACCTTTCATCTATCCACTATCCCCTTTCCAAGAAAGCAACACATTAATTAATAGGAAGAACTTCCTAAGTGTTTGATTTACTTATCAAAGTTATATTTTTAATTTCTATTTTGAAATAATTTATAAAAGTTGTTTATTGATTTTTTAGAACATTTTCATTCAGAGATGACAAAAACAAAAAAATGTTTCAAGCACAGTTTTTTTTGCCCGTTTTGATACATTCTCTTGTATATAATATTTAAATATCTGACCGATCGGTCCAGCGGTTCTGTTGTAATAAATAACGTTTATAGTGTAGCCCATAGAAATCGGGGAAAAATAATGACATAAAGATTAAATAGATAGGATTAAACAATTACCTTAAATTTGTTATCATTTAAGTTTTTTCATTCTAATTAAGTGAATTCTTTTTATATCCTAATAACCTACATTGTGAAAAATATTAACTTAATTAAATTTACAAAAACGTTTTTTGTATAAGTATTTTATTATTGTTGGTGTTTTACTTTTTTTGCTCTACTCTCTTGACAATATGCCAACACATATTTTCATCACACATTCACCGACACATAAACGGTTAAAAAAATGAATGTTGCATATATTTTAAAGCATACTTTTAGTGCAATCATTTCCCTCGAACATTTTTCACTCTGTCGCTTTTTTGTTGCTATTGCATTTATTATGTATTTTTTTTACTCAGTTGATGTTATTTTAAATTTGCAGTTTTTTTTTTTTATTTGCAAGAGCAGTTTTTATTTCCCATTTGTACACTTACCTGCACCGAATGATCCAAATTATTGATAATACGTATCACACGTCCGGCGCTACGTTTTATCGAACCCGATGTGGTTGATAATGTACCCAAATCCGCTTCCATTATTGATGGCTTACGACTGGCAGGCTTTGAGCCCCAGCCCTGATTGCCAGGTGAAGCATACCACATACCGTTCTTTTTACCGTAACTCGCAGGCTGTGTTTTGAGTGTGTGTGTATACAGGAATTACAATGTAACCGAGAAGAAAGAAGAAGAGAATATAGTTTTTTTTTAAAATTGATGGTATTTTAGTGGCATTAAAAAATATATATAAATTGTTACTCAATCAGTAGTCGGATGTAGATATAAAAAAATAGTGATGAAATTGTTATAAAACATATATGGGCATTTCCATAGAAAGGTCAACCGTGACCATCAAAATAAAAGTGGATAAAAAATTAATTTTGATGTATTATTACAGAAAAATACTTAAATTTTATTAAATTCAAAAGTTCAAGGCATATCTTAGTTGTCATGATGATAAAACAGTATGCAAAGTTCAGTTCATGTTTTTGGTAAACTTTTTTCATTTCAGTAAAATTTTCTCTTGAATATTTAATTCTTTAAGAGCGTTTATGCAAGTATACTTCTATCTCAAAATATTTGTTGCAACAACTCCAAAAAATTAAAACGGAGTAAATTAAGTAAATTAAGTAAAGTGTAAATGTTTGACATTAAAATGTCAATGAAAGCAACATTTATTCTCATTACTTCTGAGCTGCTGTTAGCTGGTGTTTAAAACTTTTAATTTAGATCAAGTTTGTTGTAAATAACACAGCGATACAAAATTGACCACTAAAATCGAAAACTATAGTACCGACCATTGACCCTAAATATTTCGGCCACATTGATTTTAATGGCGTACCCAGTTTTTTCAATTATGGGCCAGATTTTTCACAAATTTTCATTAAATGATTGCCTATTTTAACGCAGTTTTTTATACTTATAAAATACTTATAAAAATTATGCCAGGATTGCCATAGGACAATTTAAAAAAATGTTCAAATACACAATATTTTTCCGCCAAATTTTAAAAATCGGTTAATTTTATTTTAATTAATAGGGGTTTACAAAATTAAAATAAAGAAATTAGTTTTTAATACCTTTAGACGTCTAGGATTTATATTCTGTAGAGTTTCCAAAAAGTTAAAGAATTTCTTTTTCTAAATATCTGCAAAGTTTGGTAGGAAAATGTCCAGTGTATTTATGAAGTGTCTTTAATGAGTTAACGATATAAAAAAAAATTTAATAATTATCTTAAAAAAAGATAGCAATTATTCGAACTTATCAGTCTATTAATTCAAAAGTATTTTAATTTAGTCATTTCGGAAGGCTAATACACACAAAAAATAAAAACCCATTTCAATCACGAAAACCATTGATTCAATAACTTTAATTGTTGAAATTCCGCAAACAACGAAAATTTGCTAATTCAATTAGAAATTGATAGCTCTTTAATTGAATTATTTTTCAATTAACTCATTTGATTAAAAAGTGATCAAAGTGATCGTATACCTTCCCAAAAATAAAATTGTTGTTGCCATACCAAATGTTTTTTTTTTTTATAAAACTGTTGTTGCCATACCAAATGTTTTTTATAGCTTACATTTTATAACATTGAATTTAAACCGGCATGCAATTCTCATTTAGTTAGCAGTTCTATTTATACTTATGTGAACAAATTCACACAGAAATTTGTTTTTTTTCTTTCTATTGAAGCCTAGGGACTATTTAACATTTTTTTTAGAACTTATGTTGAAATCAGTTGTTTTTTTTTTTGTTTGAAATAATTTGTAATTTATTTTTTGCTTTTTTTTTCTGTTTGAAAACTTTTTTGAATTTTGATTAAACGAAATTAAACTTTAAAAATTACATTCTCAATTTTATGATAATGTTTTATAATAAATAAATATTCAGATTTAAGCAACCGACACTAAACTATTTAACCTAATAAAGTAATAAACCTATTAAGAACTAATATCTAATCTAATTAAAATGACTATTACTAATACCACTAAACATAAACATTTATAAAAAACAACTACATAAATATTACAAAAAACAACAACAATGTGTTGATGTTTGCTTTTGAGCGATAATATAAAAAAATGTCAAGCAAGTTCCAAATTTAAGCAAATATTTAATTGATTCAATTAATTTTTAATTGACAGCTATTAAAATTTAAAACAAGCCGATTTAATTGAAAAAAAGTAGGGAAATGTTGGTTTCTGTGTACATAATTCTAGTTTTTCTTTAAAAGGGAATTCATTACATATTAAATATTAAATTGATTCAAATAAGATTTAATTACTTTTGTGAAATATTATAAAAGTCGAATTATAATATTTAAAGTTTAGAATGTTAAATAAACATTTAATGTTTCATATTTATAGTTATTTTTATTTTCGTTGTTTAACAGGGTGTGTCATATATACAAAAAAGTAATAAAATAAGCCAATTAAAAACATGAAAGTCCCAGGATTTTCTGGGAATAAATCCCGGTATTCTAGGATCGGGATTTCAAGATCAGCACCCCAGTGTATCGAAATGCCCATATTCTACTACTACCTACAAATATTTCCTTTCAAAAATATATTTTACATTTGATCTAGTTGTGTGTGTGTATGTGCATATGCGTGTGTTTTTGTGCATATGGATATGATTTTTTGTTTGTATAAATCTGATTTTAATTAAATTCTTTGTAACAATTTTAACTCTCACTTTATATGATTTTGTTTTTAATGCCTGTCATTGTTTGTTTGTTATTGTTTATTTGATTTAATATCAAAATTTTTATAAATTTTTTTAAAATTGATTTTTATATTTTGTGTGATATTTTTTCAATTGATAGATTTTCTGTTGATAGATTTTCTGCTGATATATTTAATTATTTTGATTGTTTGTTACTACTATTTGTTAAATATTTGCATGCATTTGTGTGTTTGTGTCTGTATGTGTTATGTTTTTTATTAAATTTCCAATTGCCAACTGTTTTGTTTATTTTTATTACAATAGTAATGTTAGTGTTACTCTGTATATGTTTAAAGAAAATTGTTATTGTTTTATAAATCAGTTTATAATTGAAAATACAGTTTATTTTTTCCAACAGCTAAAAATTTATTGTGTTTTAATGAAATTCTCGGTATTAAATAAATGCATACAAAAATTGTATAACATATTTAACGAATTCACCAATTTGAATTCAATTTCGTTTATATTTTAATTTGCTTACGGAAGTTTATTTTTTTTTAGTATTCTTTGATAAATTGTTTAAATATTGGGTTTTCAATAACAACTAATTGCTTTAATATGATAAAAAAGTGTTAAGCATCGAATGAACAGGACCGGCAAAAAGCGGCCACCCTAAATTAATATAAATGTGATATCACAAAAAAAACTTTATATTTTCTTTAAATCTTGTTGCAAAATGTATTACATATATAAATTAGAGTCAAAGCCCGGTATAACGAATGATATATTGTCAGGCCCACTCGTTATAACGAAATATTCGTTATATCGCTACACCGTTTTGTACATTTAACATTTCCCAAAATGCTGAGTTTATTGAAAATTAAAAATAAAACTGCAATAGTGGGTACACGTCTAATTTAAAATATTCTCTAACAATATTTTTTCTATTAATTTTTAACAAGCTTTCATCCTCCTTTCACATGTTCGTTATATCGCGTACAAATTTTCAGAAAAATTCGTTATATAAGGTAGTCAATAATTTTTTCGTTCGCTATATCGCGTTTTCGTTATACCGAGTATTCGTTATATAGCGCTTTGTCTGTATTCTGAAATTATATTTTAAATGAAAATAAATATACTATGAAAGTTTTTCTATGCGCTCAAAGTTAGACATCAATAATATTTGACTTAAAATAAAATTTGTTAAAATTAACAAAATTTTGTGTTAAAAATTAGCACGTTCATATAAAGAAAAAGCGAGTAAAAATAGATAAAAAATTACATTGCAGAAAAATAAATACCAGACGAAAAAAGTTTATATATATTGTCATATATAGCGTGATATCATTTGATGGTTTTATATATAAATTTGTATGTGGCCATATGTAACGATATGTATTCACATCTCATACTTATATGTACGAAAATCTAATTAAGCGCTATATATCATGATATATAATGTTACATATGAGTTGATCTTTTTTATCACTTCATATTTACTTGATATAGCTAAATATATATACTTTAATGTATAATTATATATAGGTATAGGTGATACAATAAAATCAAACAAATCCTATAAATTTTATATATAATTATATTTGGCATTACATATAATTCTATGAAAATAAAATTCGCATCAAATTTTAAAATCCATTTATTTATATTTAAATTTTCATTATTATTTGAAATGTGAAACAAAATATTAGTGCAATTTTAAAGAATTTTATGAAGTTATACAAATAGTATCAAATTAAATATAACTTGATCTTTAGATAGACCCACTTTCGGATCAAATTATATCAGACGAGATCCCATTAAATCACATGACATGAGGTTATGTATGCCATTTTCCGGATCAGCTGAGAAAAGGCTTGCGCACGAAATAACTAGTGCACGAATAAATTGCAATAACTTTTGAACTAAATGTCATATTTACGAAAAAAATACTTTTCATTAAAGGGAATATTATATGAATTTACATTTTATTGACAATATAAACTTTTAACTTTATCTGAAATACACCAATTAGGGTATTAGTGATACTTTCAGAGGTCTTCCTGCTTGACTTATTCCAATTATGAGAAACATTTTTGACATCGTCGGCGACTTATTTTGTACTTTTCATCTCCCCTTTTACCAATGCCCAATATCTCTTTACTGGCATGATTTAAGAACAATTTGGTTGATTTTCCTCTCATATTGGATTCGAATTTTTATTAAAATTTCCTATTATATTTTCATGCAATTTTTCTTGAATATCAGTTTTAACGCAAAATAAAAATTCAATATCGAAAATATTACATTTTTCAACGCTAACGTGATTAAGAAAATATTTTTTTTTGCTTAAGTAAGAATTTAAAAGAGAAAATGTATGCACTAGTTATTTCCTGCGTAAGCCAGGAACGTACGCAGGAAATACTATACCCATATCGAAACATTTTCATCGGGTATTAAGATATACAAAATTATATTATATTCGAGTTAAAGTTTAGTTAATTAAAAACAGCAATTGACAAAAACTTTTGCTAAATATTTGTAGACAGAAAACAGAAAAACAAAAATTGTAATATCAACAACATTTTTGCTATATTTAACTTTAATTTACTTTAATGCTAACACTTTATTTTGCTAAAATTAACAGAAATAATTGCTAAAAAATTGGAGACTACTGGTTTAGAAGGGCAGATTTTTATTCACATAAAACCATTTAAACATTTACTAATATTTAGCAAATTTTTTCTGATTTTAATCTGTTACTTTCAATTAACTAAAATTTAGCTCAAATATAACTAAAGTTTTGTAGATTCAACAGGTTTTTTTTTTTGTTATTCTTATCTTACTAATATTTAGCAAAAAATCTTGTAACTTAGCAGTTTTTCCTGCAACGCCATTTTAGACTTGTTTTTAGTAGTTTAAGCAAACATTTTTACTAATTATTTTCTATTGCTGTAAAAAACCAAAATATTTTTTAAAATCATTTGACCTGCTAAATTATCTAAAGATAGCCAAAGTTTAGGTCTTAACCATTGTTATCAATGTCAAATTTATATGGCAATGTTAAACTCTTGTTATTTATAGAAAAGTTACTCGCACTTAAAGTAATTCTTGCAAATTAAAAAATGTGAATTTACCCAAGTTTAATTTTAAGCCAAAAATAAAAGAATATTTGTATCATATTTCAAACCCTTCTTGGTATTTTTTTATTATTGCTATGATCGATTTCCAAAACGCTTTTAAAAATATATATTTTGATCTATTTTGATATTAGTATTGTAACGGTTACATCATTAATTTAAATCGATTTTTTAATATGAATTGGGGTTTTTAGCGGTCACGATCGATAGTGATCGAAAAATGAAAATGATTTCTTTAAAAACTTCATCAAAATGATAATTAATAAGACCAATTTATTCATCTATCCAATTCATATTATAAACGAATTATTATTAAGTGTATATTTGTAACTCTTCTTAATATAAATTTATTTTGATTAAAATTGACTGTTTTTTCGTATACACAAAGTAGCAGAATAAAATCAATTTTTTTTCTCTTATATACTATAGGACAGGGCTGGCAAATCTATGACACTCGTGGCAGTAGTGGTAAGCGAGCGGATTTTCCGTGGCACGCTACATTTTCTTGAATATTTTAAAATATCATAATTTTATGAGAAAAACTCTGTTAAAAGTTGTCAAAGGTTTAAATATTTATTGTCGCTATTAATTTAATCTGTAAATAGTAATGAAACAAAAAAAAATTAAAAATGTCTTAAACCTGTTTTTACAAATTTTTTGTAAAAAAAAAAAAAACTTTTTACATGAATCAACGTTTGTTCCACAAGGTTTTCAGAACATAAATGGTATCGTTTTTTAAAATTTTTGTCATCGAAAGTGTTGAAATTCCCGCTCAAAATGTGTAATCCCAGGTGAAAAAGTTCATATTGTCATATATGTCCACATATATGAGTTCATATATGAATCCATATATGTTCGGATCCGAAATTTGAGGGTATATGGACATATATGCTCATATATATACATATATGAATGTTCATATATTGTCATATATTATTACTTTTCCTATATTAGCGTATATAAAAAAGCTTTTTTAGTTTTTTTTTTCCAAATTTTTTCAAATTTGAAGTTTTGTTTTACGATCACCGGAAAGGTGTTTTAAATATCTTTCCAAAGAGTAATATATCCCCATTCATTAACGCATTACGAGTCAGTTTAACATTTGGTATTTTTTTTAAATTTTCCTGTTTTTTTTATTTATTTTAAAAACTATCTGTATTATAGGTATGTTTTGAGGCCAGTAATTTATAAACAAGATATTGAGCTTTCATTTAAGGTATAATACGACCCTGTAAATCTATAAACTTGGTTAAACTTAAACTTGGAGATTTTTGCGAATTTTTAATAAAAAAAGATGAAAAAATACAAAAGTTTAAGATAGCTTGTAATGGGTTAATGAATGGGGACATATTATACCTTTCAGATGGTGCATAAAGCGTTCCGACCCATTCACAACTTTTGGATAAAATCGCAAAACAAAATTCCGACTTTGAACCCCTCCCCCGGAAAAGGGGTGCGTTCGCCAACAATGGTATATTTAGCGTGATAATATCAGTTGATGGACCAATTTTCATCAATTTTCAACTTAAATTTCAATTCAAAACTCATTCTCTGCAATCGTCTTTATAAATCAATAAAACATTATTTTATATATTTTTGTCAAGAATTTGTAGACCGGCCGAATAAGGGTTGAAAATAAAAAATTTCATCCTCATATGTGGTCATATCTGATCAAAAATTAAAACATATTAACCATATATGGAATAATATATGAATTCATATATGGAGATATATGGCATATATGAACCAATATATGAACCAATATATGCAATATATTATCATATATGGTGTCATTCATATCCATATATGAACTTTTCATTTCAATGTATTTACCCATATATGCTCCCATACATTACATATATGTTCATATATGCCCATATATGGAACCATATATGGTCATACCATATATGGCAATATATGATCATATATGAACATTTTCACCTGGGATAACAAATTTAAATAGATGACATTTTGTGTAAAAAAAAATCTGGAAAAATTTCTTTGAATTTTAGATTTTTTAAAGTTTAAAAGCTTTGGTGGGAAAATGTGTAATAATCTTAGAAATCAAATAAAATAAAAATTGTAATTAAAAAGACCGAAGAAAAGCAAATGTATAAAAATTTTCAAAAAACAACTAACTAAAAAAAATATAATTCTTTTAAAGCCAGAAAATCTTAATAAAAATTTACAGGATCTCTTAAAAATTATAAATTCAAAAAATTTAAAAAAAAACTAAAAAACTACAAATTCTTCTTCTCTGGTGATAACATTTTTAAAAGACATATCTTTGTTTATGGCACGCAATGAAACAAGTCTTGCCACCCCTGCTACAAACCTGCACAAACGTTGTAACACAATCTGTAGATATGAAAACCAACAACAAAAAAATTACCGAAATTAAAAAAGAATATATAAAAAATCAACAGCAATACCACTTCAGAAAAATGTGACGCATACGTACGTGTCACACACTGTCGTGGATGAATAAAAATACAATATGGTATTTGTCTCTATATATTTAAAAGCATGTTCTAAAAGTAAACAAAAAAATTTTTAAACATAAACCTTAATACAAATTGTAGGACAAATAATAAAATAGGCCTTAAAAATATGTCTATAGCCCATAATAAATTTCGCATACTTTTTATGCATAGTTTAAATGTTTATGTGTATGTGATTTTGTGTGTTTGTAAGGTGGTTGGAAAAAATAATTGTTAATTTAATGAGTGAATATTTTAAATAAATAAAAAGTTTTATAAAAAATACATACAACACAATCACACAAAATGTATTGCATTGAAATTTGTAATAAAGGAGAGACAAAATGAATGTGGGTTATAAAATAAAAATTACAAGAAATAAAAGTTGTAGGGGTTGAAAAAAAAAAAAATATCTGACATTACAATGAAATTTTCCCAAAACCAATTTCATTTACATGCAAATAAAATTATACTGAAATTTAATATGCCATATGTATGGAAAAATAAAAAATTAATTTAATTTGTCATTTCATTTTATAGGAATTGCATTATTACATTAGCGTTGTTTAACTATAGAAATATTAACAATTTATATGTACACACAAGGGGTATAACTAAAATTTTTATAATTTCTGTAAGTAATTAAAACACAAATACCTTACACATAAATGTTTATGGATCAATTCATACTTGTGATAAAACCATTGAGACATTGGTTTTTTCATATCAATGCCTCAATAATTTTTTCCTATGTATGATCAATATGTTATTAAATTTCCAAATAAATAGAGTTTTCAATATATCTACCACGTCTTAATAAAATGCGTCAAGTTGTATGCAACCATTTTTAAAAACTTACTCCCCTAACGTTTATACAATATGACAAATTTGAGAAAAAAATGTATTCAATTATAATCGCAAATAATAAATAATTGTATTAACGGTTGGAGAAATATATTTTTTAAATTAATTTGTAATGCTGGGTTTCAAAATGTACAGTTAAACACAAGATTGATATTGAAAAGAAAAAAGATTTTTTGAAAATTTAATTTAAAAACTTACTCATAGTAAATTCACTTTTAAAATAGTCAAAATATTTTTTTTTTTTAAAAATTTACCCTAACATAAACACAAGCTGGCTACTCTTGACGTAGAAACCGTACGCCAATCTGGCAACATTGTGAAAAAGGACGGAGGAGATTAGATGATACACAAAAATCTAAAAGTAGAATTTTTGTGTACTAAAAAATTTTAAGAAACTGTTTCATAAAATCTATAAACGCTTCATTGTCGGAATGATTCCTTAGTTTTATGAAGATTTTCATTAATTCTACAAACATTTCATAAGCATTGACTTTAGTGAAACCTGTTTCACAGATTCTATGAAAAGTTTCAATGGACGAGTTCCAGTGACAATTTTCATTAAAGCTATAAAGAAATTCTTTACTGAAGTAAAGATAATTCTCTCAGTATACATTTTCGTATGTAACTTTTTTGTTGTACTTAGTGTATGCAATAAAAGATGTGCCATCCAGTGTTAATAGAACCGAATTCAATTAAACTTTTAATTGAATTAACTAATATTTTAATTAAAATTCGATTTAAAAAAAAAAAAATTAAAAATGGAAGAAATACTACTAAATATTAGTTAAGAAAAAAAAGTTAAGTTGCAGAAAAAATTTCTTAATTTACCACATTTTTTGTTTTTTTTTTTGCTTAATATTAATAAAATAAGAAAATCACAACTAAAACTATTAACTTTACAACATTTTAGTTATATTCAAGTTGAATTTTAGTTTATTGAAAATAGCAATTTACTCTGCTTAAATTAGCAAAAACTTTTACTAAATATTTGTAAACTAAAAAAGGCAAACAAAAACTGTAATATCAAAAATTTTTTTTTTTAAACAATATATTTTGCTAAAATTCATAGAAACTGTTTCAACAAAATTGTAGCTTGCTGATTTCAGATGGGAATCAAAAAAAAAATCTAAAAAAAAAACCTTAAAAATGTCACATTTTTTCATGACTGTTTTGTCTACTAATATTTAGCAATTTTTTTTTTGCTGATTTCAGCAAATTATTTTTGATACTTTCAATTAACTAAAATTTAGCTCAAATATAACCAAATACATTTAAATTCAACAGATTTATTTTTGCTGTTCATATCTTAATAATACTTAGCAAAACAATTTTATAATTTTTAACAGTTGGAGTAGTTGTACTCTAATAGAAAAACAATTGTTAAAATGTTTGCTGACATTTTAAAAGTTTTTTTCTATTAGTAAATAAAATGGGTTAAATAATTAAATTACTTATCTTTGGTCCTACGTTGGGCTCCATTTACTAAGAAATATATTGTACTCTAATAGAAAAAAATTGTTAAAATGTTTGCTGATATTTTAACAATTTTTTTCTGTTAAAGTATAATATATTTCTTAGTAAATGGCGCCCAACGTAGGACCAAGATAAGTAATTTAATTATTTAACCCATTTACAGTTGGTGTCCGATTTTTTTTTTATTTCGATGAAACTCACAATATTTTAGTATTTAGTTTTTGGCTTTGTCAGGCCTAGAACTTAAAAATTAACCATTATTATAGATATATATATAATCCTCTTCACTATTTAAAATATCTTTCAAAATGTTTCTCAAATTAAATTATAATATTGAAACTTCCTGCTCATTATACTCGTAATTTTAATATCTTTCCTCTTGAACAACAAAAAAATCCAACTTTAGCCATTTGAATGTAATTTTCTTTTACAATACTTTAGCTTAACACACACTCTTCACCACCCACCCACTTGACAATAAAAACTTTATTGACCAATTCACCGAAAATTGTAGCATAACACATTTTGTGTCATTAGCATGACTAACTAACAACAGTAGCTGAGGCAAGTGGCACAAGTGCTACCGAAAAATAGACACAGTAGTAGTTCAATTGAAACGCTCACTGCATAGTGTTTTGCCTAATTAAACACTCTCTCTGTGCCCCTGTGTGTTTAAGTTTATTTGGCTCTATTGTAAATTCTATATCAAACATAAAGGATACTTTAAAATTTTTGCTAAATGAACCATAATATAAAGAAAAAAAAAAAAAATAAAACAAAATTAGTAAAAAGTTTGAATTGCTTCATTTTCAACACTTAATACTATTGTTATTGCCTCTTTGCCTCATATAGTCAGCCAGCATTTGTAGAATGTTAATGTACAATTAAGTACACAGAGAAAATTTTAACTAGTTTACGTAAAATAATGAAAATTTTCAGAAAACTAAGGTAAACGTACAATTTCTAAAAATTAATGAAAAACTTCATACTTTTTATGAAAGTGGGTTTTTAATGAAACTTCTTTATTGAATAAATAAAACTTTTAATGAACATATTATTTTTCATAAAATTTTATAAAAACTTACATTAGTTTAATGAAAAGTTTCAATGGACGAGGAAAAAAAATCATTAATATCATTCAGAGAGTTTTCTCAGTGTACATTAAAACAAAAAGTCTAACAAAATGTTAAATGATATATTTGTATAAAGTTTTTCATTTAACTCATTTTCAATAGATATTTAAAAAAGATTCAATCGCATTGTTTTGTTAATAGGTAAAACTATTTTCTATTTACGATTAACTTGCGAGAAACTTAATTATCAATACAGCGTTGAGATAAAAATAATTAAATGGCCTGGGAGTGTATTCTGCTGTTATGTGAATAAATAATTCAATGCTAAATGCAACCTAAAGTTCTTCAGCTTTTTTGTATAGCATAGTTTTAGGAATTAATTAGATATTTTAAATGTATCATTTTTGTATAGCATATTTTTAGGAATTTATTAGATATTTTGAATGTATAATTTTTTGTATAGCATAGTTTTAGGAATTGATTAGATATTTTAAATGTATCATACTTTTTGGATGTCATATTTTTTATAGTTGTAAACAATTATTGGTTTTTTAAACCGCTACAAATTTTTCCTATTAATTTTGTTCACCAACTGCAAATTTATTCATCTAAATTTGTATATGGTTACGCTCAATTGATTATTTTCATTTAGTGCAATATGGAATTTGGTGTTTTATATATAATTCCTAAAACAATATACTTTAATATTTTTTAAAATAATATTTATAGCAATTTATTAAATGTATGTTTTTTCATTAGTTTTGTATTTAAAATATCTTTTTTTTATGTTTTCACTAATAACAACTTTTAATTTATTTTTTTTTTCTAATATTATTTTAAAATTTTTAATAAATCATGTTGACACAAAAACAACAAATTAGAAATATAAGCCAAAGGCTATTATTGTTTATGGTTATTAAACAACAACAATATAAATTTATTAATTTCATACGTTAAGGGGGCTGAAGAAATCAAAAATGAGCTAAAAACACTTAATATGGTTAACAACGACTTTTAAAACAACCCCACTGTGTTATAGGGTACACTGGAGTTTGTCATTCTGTCTCTTAGATAACAAATATTGATTTAAGACCCATTGATTATAAATTTTCTTGATGCTTAAACAATTAAGCATTTATGTGCTGAAATAGCTACACCAGCACCACTACACTCAAAAAAAAAAGTTTGTAAAGTCAGCAAAAAATTTTGCTGAGTCAGCAAAATTTTAGTCAGGAGGATGCTTGCAAAAAAGTTGCTAATGTCAGCAAAATCTTTTGCTGAAAATCAGCGAGCTGATTTTTAGCAACAAAATTTGTAGATTCAGCAAAAGTTTTGCTAACACTTAGTAGATTAGAAATACAAAAGCCTTGCTAAAAATTATTAAATTTTTTGCTGAATTTTAGCAGACTGAAAAAAACGCAAAAAATTTGTAGAAAAATTGTAATTTAGTTAATTTATTTGCTGAAAATCATAAAACATATTTTTG
Source organism: Delia radicum (assembly GCA_021234595.1). NCBI lineage: Eukaryota > Metazoa > Arthropoda > Insecta > Diptera > Anthomyiidae > Delia > Delia radicum. The sequence continues at coordinate 236,445,442 of CM037853.1, read as the reverse complement.
TGATTCTTTTAAAAATAATTTACTATAATAACGAAATATAAAAATTTTCATTTTTCCACATTGACCACATGAATTTATTTAATATCTGAAAATATATAGAAATAAATATATATAACATAACAAAAATTGTCTTTCAATTACTTACATCAATGGTTGTCTAAATGATGCTATCGTTTAAATGATGCTATCGCAACTGCCGAAGATAATTATAGAAACGAAATGAAAAAATAAACAAAAACAAACGAAAGGAAAAAAACTACCCTTTTTGAAATAAGAAAAAGGAACCATAAAAAATCTACATGTCTTTATCTTTCACTTTACTCTGTCTACATTTCTGTATATGTTTGTTTGCAATTTGACCACACATATAAACATTTAGTTTAAATAAATAAATATTTTATTTTGTCTTTTATTTAATTAATAGACAATTATTTTCACAAGCCGGTGACAACGCAAAATTTAAGTTATTTTAATCCTCAATTTTGTTTTATATATGAAAAACAGATACAAAAGTCTTCCATGGTTGATTTTTTTATATGTCTTATTAGAGTTGTACTTTTTAGTATCATTTTCCTCTTCTCTACTACATCTTGACATGCCGCGACATCTACTTCATTCTGCGTATATCTTTCAATCTGGTTGCCGTCCACACTATTAATGTGCTTATCAGCACCATTTTTTTTTAGCAAAATTAATTAGTAAAACATTAGTATATTAGTAAAGCATTAGTATAAAACAGTTAAGTGCTGAATAAGTATAACAAAAATTTTAGCTGAAAACACGATTTTAGCAAAAAATTTTGCTAAAAAATAGTATACCTGATTTACAAGACGTTTTACTAACTTTTCTACTAACTTATTTTTTTGAGTGTACGAAAATACTGTTGCCCATTTTCGCCAAAACTATTTGTAATGGTTCTGAGTATGTAGTTTGGTATTGAAAATTAATATAATTGGTTCAGGGGTTCTTAAGTGATAAGAGAAAATGTGAAGAACCTGTAAAATTTTCATAAAAAATGGTGAATTTTTAAAAAATTTCATGGTAATGTCTGGCGAATCAAAATTTTTGTAACATTTTTACCAGACGTTCAAAAGTTAATTGAAATTTTTTATATTAATTTAAAATTGTTTTACCTCAAACAATTTTCTACACCACAAAATTGTTATTATTTCATATAAAAAATTTTTTTTATCTCAAAAATTGTTGAAGTTTAATCCTTATCACGGTAAGTGGAGGGTATAAAAAAATCATCAAGTGCCAAAGTAAGAATTTTTCAAAATAGATTTTTATTTAGCTTTTATTTAGTTTAATCCTTAATTTATAAAATTCAACAAAATGTTAATATTTAAACTTTCTGGAAAAACCTGGTAAATTTGCTAAAATGAAAATTTAGTTAAATAAATATTGGACCCAGTGCAGAAAAGCATTACCATATAAGTGGTTACATAAGTACATATTTGGTAATGGCAAGTTCTTTCAAATGTCATTACAAATCTCATTTCTTTTATACTTTTATACGAAAAATCAAAAAATATGTGGTTACATATATGCTTACATATACTGGACAAAAATAATGACCCGATTACAAATATTTGATATGGTTCCATATATTTTTCTATATGGTCCCACACCTTGTTTGACATTATTTGATAACGAAATTTGTTCTATAAATATGCATAAATCAATATCAATTACGATAAATTGATATAAATTTCGATATATATGCCCAAGTAAAAACGTTTACATAAAGGGTCCGCCATCTAACGTTTTTTTTTTCAACTAGTGCTTATTTCGTGAATGGTAACCCTTAGCTCATGTCTGATTTGACAGATAATTAGTTTTATCCTTCCGCTGAACGAATATGGTTGTGTATACGCTTGACCAACGCTGGGAAATATTGCGACATTACTTTGAAAATCATGGTAATGTTGCAGAATGTGTGCGAAAATTGCGTACGGATTTTGGAAGAAGAGAAGTACGAATTTTTGTTCACAAAAATTGAAGATTAGGATATTGGCAACATTTGGTTGCAACAGGACGGCGCTACGTGCCACACAGCCGAAGCTACACTCGATGTTTTGCGCCCTGTTTTTGAAGATCGCATTATCAGCCGCAGAGCTGATGTCGTTTGGCCACCTCGGAGCTGCGATTTGACACCGTTGGACTATTATTTGTGGGGTGCCGTCAAAGATAAGTGTTACGCCAACAAGCTAGAGACAATTGACGCTTTAAAGGACAATATTCGTGAAGCCATTGGTGAAATACAGCTGCACACAATCGATAATGTGCTTAAAAATTGGACCGATCGTGTAGGCTACTGCATGGCCAGCCGAGGCAGCCATTTGAATGAAATTATTTTCCATTATTAACCGGAAGGATTGTACTTTCAAATAAAAAAAGAAATTTGAGAAAATATTCAGTAGTTTTTTTATAGCATTTTCAAAAAAAAAAAAGTTATTTGGCGGACCCTTTATATGCACTTACTAGAGTTGAAAAAATAATGAGTCTAAAAATATATTTTCCAAAATTGTGAGATCATTAATGATTATAATAATGATAAAAATAAGTACTTAAGGGTAAGGCATTATTTTTTGTATTAAAGTAATGCAGTGAGTAAGATGGTGTCATTACTGTCATTACCGTTTCTACACTGGGCTAATGTAGTTTTATATGCCCTAACTATGGTAAAATTAATTAATATATATTAAGATATGAACATGTATGGTAGCATATCAAAAAATTTTGAAAAACAAAATCCAATAAAAAATTATATATGATCATATCCACATTTAAATGTATCCATATTAAACTATATAAAACTATATGTTTTTATGTAACATAACAAATAAGATATGATTGTATATAAACGTTTTTACTCGGGTAGTAATCATTTTCATTATTTTTCGTCCACTAGTAATATGAACTCAGATGTCACCTGTCTCCTGTTCTTTGAGGTTAACTGATACATTTTTTTGTATCATTTGCATTTTTACTTAAAAAGGAAAATTCAGAGAACCATATTCGATGTTACCTTGTGTACAGATTTAATTAACCCATACATATTTTTAATGAATTATTAAAAAGGTTTGCTTTAAAAAGGCATTGTAATAAAATATTATATTTGTCATTAAATTGAATAACAATTGTTTTGTTAATAAACTTTAACATGTGTCTATACTTTGGCTAAATTTAAAATAATATAAAATAATAGTGATTATTGTTCAAATATGAATATCAAATAATATGTTTTGTAAAAATTTCAAATACTATCGAATAGCTCATATTTCCATAACAAATATCAAACTTAACAATAAAAACAAAAGAGAATATGTTTTTGTGTTAAATATGTTTAAAATATTTATTTATGTGTTGCATATATGGGAGTTGTTCATTGACATTTTATTATACAACATTTCCATTGGTCTATTCAAAGTGTCAAATAACGTCATTATGAATCTTGAAATACTTGGCTACAGATTTAGAAAAGCTTTTTTGATTTCGGAACAAATTCAAAAGTAGATTTAGATTTTCCGAAAAATTTGCTATTTTGTCAATTTTGTAAAAGGCCCTATATTAAAAATCACTTATAACATCCGATTTTTAATTTTTTTTTTTAAGATATTTCTATATTCCGTCGTATTTGTTATTGGCTAAATTGACAAATAGTATCACGACAATAATTAAAACTTTACAGTTTAATATATATCTTATTTATTTTTGTTTATTGGAGATTGGAAATACAAGGTATTATAATAACTTCACACAAATAATTTATTTGCAATAATTTACCAGAAAATGTTAACAAATTAGAATATTTAGCAGTTACACACATCATAAATGGGGCCAATTAAATGAATTCACTTTTTTTTTTTTTTTTTTTTTTAAAGAGAAGCAACACTCAGGAAATTCTTCCTATTTATTAATGTGTTGCTTTCTTTTGGAAAGGGGATAGTGGAGAGAAGAAAGGTGGTGAAGGATGAAGGGATTCAAACATGGCAACACTGTAATTGCGCGAGATAAGTCTTAGAACAGTTGTTGCTCGCCACCTGATGTAGAGTTGGCGAATTTATTGAAGCTTATGAAAATATATTTTTAAATAAAAAGAAACTTGTTGCGAGTTAAATGTCAGTTTTTTTATTTGATACATTTTAAAAATTTTTAACTAATGAAAACAGGAATAAAACAACTTCTTTTTAAATCCAAAAAGACCCAAAAGTATTTTTACGTATATCACGACCATAATTAAAACTTTGTAGTTTAATATACATATATTTTTTTTTTGGATTATTGGATATTGGACCAAAAAGTTTTTTTTTTTTCCTTTTTTCATTATTCATTAGTTAAATATTTTTTAAATGTATTAAATAAAAAAACTCACATCTTTTCTTTTTATTCAAAAATATGTTTTCACAGATTTTGGGAATTGTTTTGCAATTGAGCATTCAACATAATCTCCTTTTAGCTAAATGCACTTAATCCAACGTTTCTCCAATTTTTGCATCCCTTCCAAAAAATAGGATTTTCGAGATCCATAAACAAGGCATTTCTTGGCCATATGGGGTCGTTTTTTTTAAATCCTCGTTAAATCGGTCCAATAAGTTGGCATAATATTCGCCGTTTATTGTTTTTCCCTTTTTAAGGTAATCGATGTGGATTATCTCGCATGCTTCCCGAAAGACTGTTGCCATCACCTTATTGGCCACGATTACGTTTATGGTCGATTGAGAGCAAACGAGGCACCCACGAAACCACACTTCCATATGAAATGACTATGGCATCAACAATCTCACGCACTTTTACTCTTCGATCGGCCAACACCATATCGTGGATTTTTTCGACATTTTCTGGTGTATTGACCTCAATTGGCCGTCCGGAACGTTCAGCGTCATTTGTACTTGTGCAACTACAACGAAAGTTAGTAAACCACTTGTTTACCATTGAAATCGTATTTATCAAGCTTTTCCTTGGTTTGATTGACGGTTTTTTTTCGCAAACAATAATGTTTAATGAGCACTTGAAATTCACTTTTTATCCATTTTTAAAAAAATCCACTAGGTTGTATGTTTTAAACAGCTGTTAAACGCAAAGTAAAAGACGAAACTTGCTCAAAATTTGACAGTAGTCTATTAACAGGTGGTACTTGAGGGGAGCAGTGTTGTATTTCATATAACTACGAGGGAAGCTCGAAAGTCATGTACTTATTGATCCGCCCCCGTAAGTTAATTCACTTAAGTGGTCCCATTTATGATGTATTTATCTGCTAAATATTATAATTTTTTTTTACCATTTTCTGGTAAATTATTTCAAATAAATTATTTATGTGCAATTATTAAATACCTTGTGTTTATACTATTATTTATTATATTATCGTTAATGATTTATTCATAACTTTTTTTTTATGAGCTGTATTAAATTTTTAATTTTATTTTAATATTTCTTTTTTGTTTGTTTTCAATATAAATTTAAATGTTCAATTGTATCGTACATTTAATAAATAATTAATATAAAAATTTATTTCCAAAGGTAGTCACCTGCTGTGATGTATTTTGTAGGCTTTCTATTGTTAATTTTTTGTAACTGTCAATTGCAGTTTAAAAACCCACTTTTCAACAAGTTATTATTGATAGTAGGTGTTAAAGTTTTTTATGAAAGCACTCAGAAATTTTAATATTTTAAAATGTTACAAGTTTTGTAAAAAAACCTTAATGACCAGGGCTAGAACTTTTATGTATTTATTACACTAAAACCCTAAAAATATACAACGCCTTGGCAACTGTGGTAAATTTTTATAATATTTTGTTGCATATCCCTGAGCTTGAAATTTATTTTATAAATGAATGAAAATCCTAGTTCTGTTAATTACTTTAACGGTTGTTATCAAAAATATTTAAGTTTAATTAGCATTTAGATTTTTATCCGTTTTTAGCACCAAAAATGTACAATAACTTTTTATTTATAACAATGTTAATACTGCTATTTACACTTTTTTCAATTAGTTTATATCATAAAATTGTGGGTTTTAATATAAAATTAGTTTGGTTTATTTAATTTGAAATTGAAAACTTTATTTATAACAATGTAAATAAAAAAGGCTGGTTATTCCATTTAACAAATTTTTTAATGAAAAACTTGCTACTTCTACTAATATTCTTGTATAATTTTCAGAGCGCTTTTGAAAATTTATTTCTTATTTTGAACAGTAACCACATTTTATATTAAATTACAAAATTTTTTAGTTATGTCGACTAATTTGTTGTTTATATTTATTCGACCTTTCAATTATTATTTTTGTTGATATAAATATTAGACCTCGAGCCCGAATATTTATTTCAACAAAAATTATGTCGACTAATGTATTATTTTGAGTCTACTTTTAGAGTTTTGTAACAACCTTGCAAAGACATTTACGCAGAAATTCTTAATAATATATATACAGCTGTTTCATAAAATCTATAAACGATTCAATGTCAGAATGATTCATTAATTTTATAAAGATTTTCATTAATTATACAAACATATTATAATAATTGACTTTAATGGAACCTGTTTCATAGATTCTATGAAAAGTTCCAATGGACTAGTTCCAGTGACTATTTTCATTAAAGCAATGAGAAATTCGTAACTGAAATGAAGATAATTCTCTCAGTGTACTTTTGGGGATAATTTTTTGTATATATTGTTTATGCAGGCTTAGGTAAAAATTATTTATTTAATTGAATCAATTAAAAGTTTAATTCAAACTAGATTATATTTCTTTATTTTTTTTAATAAGTTCCATCATTTTTAAACAAATAAAAAATGTATTAGCATAACTATTTTTTACAAAATGTTCTTTATGAACTAACAATAAGGTTTTTTTTTTTTAAATATGTTAGACCTGAAAACTACCATAGAGTGTCACTTTTTTGTATGCAGTGAAAAAAACATATCTATGTAAATTAAATTTTATTTAAATCCAAATTTTTTCATAATACAAAAAATTTATTACATTTCTTATAAAATTAAAAAAAAAATTTTGTTAATGTTTTTATTTTATCAAGTGTTTTGCGATTAATGCAACAAAATACCAAATTTATTAAAATTAAACCTATTTAAAATTATAATCCCTTATAATATGCAAAGTTTACAAAGTTTTTTTTTAAATGTACCTAAAAGTATGCTATAAAGAGATAATTAGATTATGTACTAAATGAGTCTAAACTGAGAACTCATATACATTTATTATAAACAACAAATATATATAAAAACAATGAAAAACTACACTAAAAGAATTATCCTATAATTTTATTTTAGAATTAGACTTAAAAAATTTGTAGTTCCTTCGAAAATTCTGAAAGCATCCTTGGAAATAAACACCATTATTATACTGAAATTATTAGCGGTTGTCAACACCTTTCCATAGTTGTACTTAAAATCAAATTTTTAGCTCAAAATTAACTAATTTGTTGTAGTATCAACTGAACTACTTCTGTTATTTTCGTCTTACTAATGTTTAGCAAAAAAAAAAAAACTCTGCTAATTTAAGCAGTTTTTCCTGCAACATAATTTTTAACTGATTTTTAGTAGTTTTATAAAAAATGTTAACTATTTTAAATTTAAAATTTTATTTTATGTATTTTCTTTCTTTTTAGGTAAGTGTAATCAACCTCTAATATATTGTGAGAATGTACGAAACTCTCATAGGAGTTTCATTGGTAAGCTAAGTAGAATCCCTTTATCGGTTAGGCCCTGACACGGAAAGTTTAAACCATTTAGAAAACAAATTCGTCCAAATTACTTCTTTAAAATTGTGCAAAAAAATAATGTAGATTTTAGTAATTTTTCTTTAGAAAACTTTTTTACAGAAAATGCATCTTGTTCTAACAGAATTTTTAGAATGCGAAGAATTGTTCTTTAAAATGCTTAAGATTTGTCTTTTTCTCTATTAAATTCTATAAAAAAATCTAAATTTTTATCTTTACTTAAAATCATCAGAGTGACCCTAAAACTACTAATTTTTACCCCGAATATTTTTTCCAGTAAGTTGACACCCTTGATTTAGTGATTTATCTGGTTTTGTGAAAGCAAAGCTCTTAAAAACTACATCATATTTATGATGAAAACTTGATGACGAAAGATTTATGAAACATTTTCATCAGTATAATGACACCTTTTTCCCTGAGTGTAGGTAATACTTAACTGCATCAAGATTTTTTCCTATTTTTCCTATCTTGTTAGATCAAATAATATTTAGAATTTAAAATTAAAATAAAATTATATTATTAGTATTTTGTTTGCCTAATTAAGCAACTCGGGTTTCAAAAGTTAGTAAAAATAAATTAGTTAAATTAGCAACCAAAATTAGTAAAACAATTTTGTAATTTGTAAAGTAAGAATTGCAAAAAATTTTACTAAAAAATAACTTTATACTAAAAATTAGTATAATAATATGGTGAAGTGAGAGGCATTACACTTGCAAATTGTTTGGCATTACACTTGCAACGAAAATGAAATTTTGTTTTAATTGACATTGATCGATGCCAATTACAAAACAAAATTATTTCCAAATTTAGAAAAAACCCATTATTTGCGTACTAATTTTATAAATATTCGTTATTTTATCAAGTATATATTATTAAAAGCTGATCCATCGTGACTTATCCGTTACCAAACAAGAATAAATAGTGTATACGTGATAAAACTTGCAAAATAATGTTAAAGTTAGTACTTACATTTTAAATTTGTATCGTTTTTTTCCAAAACAAAACTCTTTATAAGCAATTATTTTTTAGTCAATTACAATTGGTTGTTTTAGGCTTTGGTGCCATTTCATAACAATTTGTCAAATCAATGCCAATTAAAAAATTTTTTGTTAGAAAGTGTTTTGCAACCGTCAGATAATGACAATCGTAATTAATTTTTATATTAATTACTGTAGAATATTACTTTAGTTAGTCTCTTTACAGGACATTGGAATGGTAATGAAATTTTTTGGCTTTGTCATTGACCACAAGTAATGCCAATTAAATTTCTATGCCAATGAAAAAGGTCGCGCAGAATATTTTTGTTTTTATGGAAACTAAAGTAATCAAATAAAAATCGAAATAAGGGGATACCTTTTGATAATTTTTGTGGCATAGCTATTATAATAAAGTCTGAATCCATGAAAAAAAATTTAATCGCTTGGCAGAACATGTTGTAAAAGGTTAGGGTAGTGTAAATGAACTATAATGCAGCAACACTTAGCTTACAGTGTGCAAAATAGCTGTGAACTAGAGTTGTTGTAGAATTTTAATGTTAGTATACTTTACTACTAAATTATACTTTAAAATTATTGATGTGTTAAATTGTGGACCCTTAAAGTATGCTCTATTAAATAAATAAAAATTAAGCTTCTAAATAGTCTATCGTTTTATTAGAAAAAGTTATTTATGGTTTATTGTCATTTAAAAAATCTGTCTCCATAAAGTATGCTTTATTTATTTTTTATTACTCTAATAAACTAATTAGCCATAAACTAATTTTTGATTTTTTTTTATAATTTGATATGTTTCTAAACAATTTCGACACACACAGCTAGAAAAAAAATACAAATTGCTAGGAAAAGTTGACAAAAAAAAAAAAAAAACTAATAAAACTCAGATATATAAAAACTTAAAACCATTATAAAAGTCTATTGATGTAGAACAAATAATAAATAAAAACTTTGTTGAATTTTGCACTAAATGACAACAGTATGTGTATAACAACATTATGTTGTATACTCTTTTGTAGACCTTAGATTTTGGTTTTAAATATTTGAAACAAGTTTTTGTAATTTTTGTGAATAATTTGTATTTATAACACACGCACACACACTTACTGACCCAAGATTTTGTTGGCGATGAGAGCATAACAAACGGTGAACTTTCGTCACTATCGTCGTACATTTAGTCTAATTTAGTTACGGTTTTAACAAAAAAATAAAAAAAATATACTTTGTTAAAGATCTTATGATTTGAATTACTTTTTCTTTCGTTTTTTTTGTTGTTTACTTTATGTTACAAATGAAGTAGAAATGAAAAAAAAAATCCTAGAAAAACTTATGTTTTTCTTTGGACATTTTCTATATAATTCTTATAAAATGTTCTTTTTTTTGCTTTATAATAGCATTAGTGTAAAAAGAGAGTACCACGTTTTCTCTATTACTTTTAGTGACAGGAGTATTTCTTTTTATATATATTTTCTTTATAATAAGGAAGTAAACCTATGAAAAATAATAGAATTTTTAAAATAAAGTAGAAATACTAGTGGGATTTTTAATGATCTTAAATTGAAAGTTTAAAACATTGATTTTATTGTTATTACTTTAAATCTATTTAATCATATGAATATTTTAAACATCAGTTTCATCTAGAGTATCTGCATTTAGTTGCGTATACATAATATTTAAATTTACTAATTCCATATTACTCATACGTAAAGAGATCTCTTGAAAATAGAGTCAAATATTACTGGTTTTTTTAAAATCTTATGATTTTTTTTAAATTTCCAACAATTTTAATATGTTTTCATTCCCCAATAAGTACAATTTCTTGTATTTGTTGCTTATTTTATGTTTAACTTAAAGTAGTTAAAATATGGTTGGTTGTACTTAAGCGACACTTGTGTCTTGACTATTAAGTAGTACTTTACCCGCTACAACCAACCAACTTCTATTAAAGTATAACCAAATGTTCGAGAAAGGGAAATAGCAATGAAACAGGAGTAAAGTTAAGCATGTTGATGCTATAAATAAATGAATAAATGCAATTTTGTGGTACGAACTCTTGTTGTTGAACTTCGTTTACTACTACTACTACTATACATTTAACTAAGTAGCATTTGGCATAGTATAATTTACGGTGTGATTTCTTTTTATTTAATTTATTTGCTGTTTTTTCTCATTTCTTAAGAAGACCATAGACTACTTTTTCGAGCGCATAAAAAAAGTAAAGTGTTAGTGTTGTTGAATTGTATTTTTATTTGAAATTATTTGTTCAACATTTTATTTTTATTTTTTCACTTCTAACTTAGTCACCGTTGGGTAATTGCAATTTTATGTGTGAATTACATTAATTGACACTATTTAAAATTTTAATTATATTTTGTCCAACTAAAATAAAAATAAAGTTTAAAGGACTAAAGAAAGGCATTACAAATAATAGCATTTAAAATGTTCAAGCGTAATTAACAGAACAATTTGAAGATTTTCATTCAAGTAAAAGTTATAAACTTTAATGTGGCTATAAGTTTTTATTAAACAGTAGAAATTTTAAAAACAAAACCGTTAAATATTGAAGCCAAATAATAATTTTTTAAGTTAATATATAATATATGTGGCAATCGATTTCCATTTTTGGCCGGTTTTACTGTACCATATTATTTTTTATTACTCTTAGGTAATTTTATAATATTTTCTCCTTAATGCGTATTAGTAATAATAATTTTTAATGTGTGGTTCACCATTGCGTATGAGTATTATTATTTTTTTTACGATTTCCCCTTGATGTATGCTCTACTTATTTTATACATATTGTTTATCCCTTGACGTTTAAGTGCTGGTAACTTTTTAATGCCTAGTAACACGTGGCGTATGAGTGTTTTAATTCACTGTGTAAGAGGATATCACAGAAAATCTTTCCGTCTATGTAGAAGGGGGTAAAATACTAAACTTAAAAGCCTAAAACTAAAATCAAAAAACCTATTTTTAAGTAATAAATAAAAAAATATTAAAAGTTTTATATAAATTTTCAGCCTACTGACCATTAATAACTAATTTTACAAATAGAAATTTAAAATTTTCGAATCTTTCACTATAAATCTTGAAATTGATAGTTAATAAATATAAAAAAGTCCACAAAACGGATTTTTTGGGGGGGTTCTTGTCCAGTCAAAAGTAAATCCTCTATAGGGAAGTAATTTTATTTTAAAACTTTAATTTTAGTCACTGTTACAATAAAAATTTCCTTTAGAATAAGGTCCACTAATAAAAGCACCCGTTATGGGGCGTTTTATCATTTATCGTTTATTTTTTATCGAACATATTTGTTATTATCCTTAGCAGTTTGCTATTGGAAATTATCAAAATTTGTCTAGTGGTTTAAAAGTTATGAGTGCAAATGTTAAGAGGCCTTAAAACTTTCCATAAATAAAAAATCTATAAAACGTTTTATATAAATTTCCCAGCTGACCATTACGAATTAATTTTACAAAAGGAAATTTTAAATTTTCGAAATTTTTAGAATAAATCTTAAAATTGACGGCTAATAAAAGATAAAAAGTCACCAAAACGTCACTGTAGAAACAAAAATTTCTTTTAAAAGAAGGTCCCCTAATAAAAGCACCCGTTATGGGGCGTTTGACATTATAAATTTATCATTTTGTTCGTACGTAATACAACAACTTTAATTTCTACAACCTTATATTCTTGATTATAAGATAATCTAGCGATGTCCGTCCGTTGAAATCTCAATTATGCCATCGTTACGAAAGCAGGGATTCTTATTTTTTATCGAACATATTTGTTATTATCCTTAGCAGTTTGCTATTGGAAATTATCAAAATTTGGCTAGTGAGTAAGAGGTCTTAAAACTTTCCATACAAATTTGTGACTTTCAGTACAATTCGCACACCCAGTTCAGAAGTGACACAACTCAAAATTTTAATTTTTCGGTTTTATATGCTTAAACTATGCACAATATACTTGTTTATCTATAAAAAAAATATCAGTGTATTTTGTTGTTGTTAACTGTTGCTAACAAACAGTTATGTCTTTCTTTATGTTTCAATTTGTATAAAGTTGCAAATATTTTTTTTCGATTTCTGAAAAATCAAAAATTTTGAGTTGTGTCACTTTTGTACTGGGTGTGCGAATTATAGTAGCGTCTAATAAATAAAACATTGCGATATATTTTTTTTACCAGAAGCCTCTAGGTAAATAAAATTTTACATTCACTTCTAAAAATTTTATTTACCCTAACCATTTTTCACCTTCAAAATTTTTTTTTTACCTCAAAATTTCTTTTTACCTCAAATCTTGTATATTCAAATCTAAACATTTTTTTATCTTTTGTCTGAAACAATTTTTTTCTACCTCAAGTCCAAATTCTAATATGATATTCTCTGTGTAGATTCTATTTTTTGCTTTTTAAAAACATTGATCAAATTCATATTAGACAATACTATTGTTTATTCTATTCAAAAATATTTTTTCCACAGATTTATATGGAGCAAGTAAAAAAATTATGTCGTCAGCTAAAATACAAAAGGTCGTATCTAACAATATTTTTGAAATCGGTTTCATTGTAAGTTTTGATTATTTTGGCTAAACTACATGAGGACTTTTTTTTAGAGACTTTTATGAAACAATTGAAAAATTACACATATGGAATTTCAGTGGACGAAAAGTAATGCAAATGTTTACAAAACTAATGAAACTTTTCTTCATAAAGTGAACGAAATATTTCTTAAAATTAATGAAAAGCTTTATACTCTTTATGAAATTAGTTTTTTAATAAAACTTCCTCATTGAGAACAGGAAAATTTTAATAAATAAAATGAAATTTTTCATAAAATTGTATGAAAACTAGCATTAATTAAATGAAAAGTTTCAATGGACGAGTACCAGAGCAACTTCATTGCTTCAATACAAAACTTCATCAATATCAAGCAGATAATTATCTCAGTGTAAGGTAACTAAAAAGTGAGAAAAATTCTAAACATTTCAGAGCTGAATTGTGCTCATTATATTTTATTTCAGAAGTCCAAAATTTTGTTTAGTCAGAATGAATCATAATTTTAAAGAAATCGATTTTAAAAACATCGTCAGTTAAAAGGCTAAAATAAAAAGGTTGTAACTAGCAACATTTTTAAAATCGGTTTTGTTGAAAATTAAGATTCATTCTTAACTAAACAAAATTGTTGACATTATTTTGCTTAATTTTTTGGTTACCCTTAACAACAAAAAAATAATTCAATGTTATTATGAAGCACTGCAATGAACTACGTTTCTCAACCAAATTTTATCGTTCTGTGATAAAAACTATCCATCCGTTTTATCAAAGAATTTCTTTTTACTCCTCCTGAACAAAATAAAAATGTTAGTTACGCAGTTTTACATTAAAGCTGACGATAATATGCCAATTATTAATCTGGATAAAGTTACAAAATTTACGGTCCGATGTCGAAATGTCAAAAGGACTAGTCAGTAGTCTAAAAGCCCAATTTCTTTGCAAAATTTGTTTAAGAAAATCTGTTGCATGTCTAAACTAAACTACACACAGAAAAAAATTTTGCTATTTGTCAACTGAAGTTGACTCAAATTCGGTTATTACTAATTTCAGTCGGTTGGTACAATTGAACGTCAGTTTTCACAACAAAGTTCGGTTAGTTCAACTGAATTTATGTTGCAACACCCAAAATATTAAGAAATCTAATGTAAATATCGTTGTACTAACTGAATTTATAAGTTGTTACCATTAAAATACACTTTTCAATTCGGTTGGCACTTTATTTTTCTGTGTGTAGGTTTTGTCTGTGAGTCAAAATCATTCAGTGCACAGAGAGGCATTTTTTCACCAAACTACTGAAGTTTTCTTCGCAAAGCTAATGAAAAATTTCTTAAAATTAATGAAAAAGTTTCATAATTTTATTGAAACCATTTTCAATGAAACTTTTCAAAGTCAATAAAATTCTTTCTAGAGCTATTATAAGTCAGTGAAACAGATTTTATTCTACCTTTTTATTTGCGACCTATAGAGTCAAGAATATATGGACAGTCGAATGGACATCGCTAAATCGTCTGAGAAAGTGATTCTTTACTGATAATAATAATCCATGCGTAAGATTACCAAAAAATGTTAAAATAACAAAATTTTGTACATTTTACGAAAGTTTTTGTAGTTTCAACAAAAGTTTCGTATTTTAATGCATAGATTATTATGAGTGTTGTAAGAAACATCAGCACAAACTCATTATACCCTGACCAAAAATCTGTATCTAAAAAAAAAGGTTGAAAATTTTAAAATTTTTAGTAAAATTATTAAAATATGAAAACGAAAGCCTTCAGAATTTTAATTTTATTGGAATAATATCAAATCGTATGATCTGATGTTTATTTTTTAGTTTAAAATCATCTCAGATCTAATAACAAGTTCACCATGACGTATGAGTGATATTTAGAAATTCAATAACACTCATACGTTTTATACTCTTATTACTGAAGATGTCACGAATAATGCAAACAGCAGTTAAGCGAATACCGACTATATGGCCGAATAGTAAAAAAGTTTTGATGTACATACGAATAGTAACCGGATATTGGTATAATATATATAATATAAAGTACGATAAGTTAACGATTTTGAAATGGATTACATTTACTGAAAAAAAAAAATCATGTCCAAAATTTTGCAAAATCTAAAAGGTAAACAATTTAAACTATTTGAATAATTCGGCCGAAATATGTTGCATATGCCGGATACCGAATAATTACTAAAGATTAGTGATATATGTTCAAATTACACTACTTTGCATCCACCTTGTACATTAAATCCCATTATGTTTGTATGTAATCTGGCCCGTTAAATTGGAAAATCGGATAAAATCAAAAATGTATGCATTATAATTTTTTTATTTTATAATTGTAAACTATTCAACAGATTGAAAACAGTGTTGACAAATATTATTGTCCATTGGATTGTTACCTCTTGTGAACATATTGGTACACTTAAAAAAATGTCAGTAAAGTCAGCAACATTTTTGCTGGGAGGATACTTGCAGTAAAATTGCTAATATCAGTAAAAAAATTTGCTAAATTCAGCAAAACCTTTGCTGATACTTTAGAAATATTTTTTGCTGATATAAGCATCTTTTCTTCAAAAATCCTACCAGCAAAAATGTTGCGGACTTTACTAATTTGTTTTAGTGTAGTTTTAAACTCGAGATGTAATTAAAATAGTCCCACTACTTTACACAAAAATCGAATAAAATTAGCCCATACAAAATATTATGCAGTTCCAAGTTCGATTGACCCAAGTTAAGAAAAAAGTAATAAAGACTCTTTCAATCCTCAAAACTTTAAAAATTCAGCACATGCCGGCTTAATTCATTTCAATACCAAAAACTATTACAAAACCATTTAAAAGCATTTAACGTTCCCAACGACGTATGAGTAATATTTAATTATATTTAAAATTATATTTATTTTCTTAAGACCAACATAAAGCAAACTTTTAATGAAAAAGTAATTTAAATCTATACAAATCATTATTTTTATTAAATTCTACATACAAAATTTCTTTAAAACACTCTCTCTTATATTTAATTTATTTCTTTTGTTTATTTTATAAATTAAAATTATTTTCGTGTATTTTTCTTGTTAAACAAAAAAAAAAAAAACTTTGCACGTGTTTTAACAAGAAAAAAGCCTTCAAAGTTTTGTTTTCACTTTTGTAAATGTTGTATTTTCTTTAACTTAATATTGCTTAACTCTTTAACAGGCTTGTTGTAAAAAAAAGGTATCAACACAATGAAGGCTTTACAACGACTAAAAGTTTATGCAAAAAAAAGTGAACAATAATTTTATATGTGTTTTATAGTTTTTTTTGTACAATATGTATAAAAGAAAGTAACTAGTGTTTACGTGTTATGGTTAGTTTTTTTCTACTTTCTCTACTTTCTTTGTTATTTGATTTGCATGTTTTGACCAAAAAAACAAACTCCTTTACTTAAACTCGCCAAAAATCAAAGAAAAAAAAACTAAATTCTTTTGTTTTTTGTAAGGATTGAGTATGTAAGTGTGTTCCATATAAAAGTAAAATAGAACAAATTACTTCAAAACATGAAACTTTTCTTTTATGATTATTAACAGTAACTGTACATAAAGTTTTGAATAGCCGGGTTTATAGCTAAGATTTTTAAATGATTTACAAATTTTGCTAAAAATAATGATTTTGAGAATGTGATAACGTCTGTGCAAATACGGTTGACTATATGAAGAAAACAATTTATATTTTGGGACGCATCCTGGCATTCCTTTTAAAGTTAACATAAGCACTGACTTGTAGATTCTAAATATATCGCCACCGCTGATCTAATTGGCGTAGCCAATGTTTTCACTTGTGGGCTACATTTTTCACAAAATTGCTTAAAAGTTTTGCATGTTTTAACGAGTTTTTTTTTTTACAAAAATATTAAAAATGTGATATTTCCTTTTAATTTTTAATGTTAAATACTGATTAGACCTTCAACAACATTTGGTATCAAATTTGTTTAATAAATATGCAGTTTTAACAAGTAAATGCACGGTTTTTCTCAGATTTTACAATTTTTTTATTATTTTGGAAAAGGATCAAAACAGTTTATGCATAAGAAGAAGTTTCAATGAGGTGAAAAACAAGGAAAAACAAACATTTTTTTACTTTATATTTTTGTGTAGAACGTTATTTAGTTAAAATAACAAAAAAAACAAAAAAAAAATATCTAGCTGCATCTTCCTAAAATATAAGCACTTAAAAAGGGTGACGTGATAAAAATGGAAGTTGTTTTTTCGTCTTTTACAAAAACGCAGAAATTTTGCAAATTGCTACGGGCGTTTTTGATAAAACTTTGTTTAATATGATTTGGAATATTTAAAGATTGTTTTACAATTGCTGAATTAACAAAACTTTTTTTTGATTTTCTTTTACTACCCATAGTGTGAAACGTGACGTTACGTAGCGTGATGTGACATAATTTTGCTATTATTATATATAAAATTAAAAAATTCTTCTTAGTTTAAACGAGCTTAAGATCATTTATTTATTAGTTATTTATTAATTATTTACAGTCGGGCCTCGATTATCCGTGATGGTCGGGGCCAGAAGCATTACGGATAATCTATTTGCACGGTTAATCGAATAACAATTTTGATTATACAGTTTTTTTTAATATTTTTATTATTTAACAAGTGAATATTGGTGTACATACATATTTACATTAAAAAAAATTAATTCAAGAAGTTTATGTACATTTTTAAATTAAATAAGTATGTATACATTAAATTTTCTACTGAAAACATGAGGAAAAAAAGGACATTAAGCAAAAAAAGAATACAATTTTTTAAAAAAGTCGTGTAATGTTGTTTGTCTAATATTTTTCAACTTATATATTTGGGCAAATTTCTGCCATCACGGATAATAGAGGTAATCACGGTTAATCGAAGCAAACAATTTGAAAACATTGCAAACAAAAAACAATAGACTGATCTTTGGCCATCACGGTTAATCGAGGTTACCGGTTAACTGGATCACGGATAATCGAGGCCCGACTGTATTAATTATTTATTTCCAATATTTCGTCTCCACATTGGGTGACTTCATCAAGGAGCAATTATTACAATATTTTATACTAATAATTGTTCTCTGAAGAAGTCACCCAATGTGGAGACGAAATATTGGAAATAAATAAATAATAAATAAATGATCTTAAGCTCGTTTGAACAAAGAAGAATTAAATAAAAGAAGATCAAAGAAAACTTAACTTTTTTTAAAATAAAAAAAATAAATTTTTCACAGGCCAACAAGTTTTCCAACCCTAATACTAGAATATACTTTTCAAAAGGTTAAATTCGCTGAATCCGAACAGACAGCACTTTCAGATGACATAAAGAGTTGTCTAAATAAAGCTTAATTCTCTTTGTTATAGCGTCCCGAAGACAACGAAAACAAGTTTTTTTTAAGCTTTGGTTTAAGATATCTCTACTTTTAAAGAATTTTTGTGTGAAAAACTACAATTTACAAGCATTTTAAATAAAAAATTTGTTGAAAATTAATTTGAATTTAAAAAAAATTTAAAAATTAAAATGGAATTTAAAAATTCCATTGTTGGTGCCTACTTTTCTATGTACAGTGAATGTCAATTAAACATTTTAAAATTTTATTTTCACATATTTGTATGATTTTTTAAAAAAATTTTGTTTTGCGAATCAAAGAATTTGCGTTAAAGTGACATCGATTTGTTAGTGCATATTTTTACATATTTTGATTTTAACTGATTCTGCTTTAAATGCATAATTTTATTGGATTTTTCTTAGATTTTCGTAATAAAATCACATTGAATTTTATTTTTTTATTTTTGCAAGCATTATTCGCGGTACTTTTTTTTTAAGCTGAACTGGGATTTTGATAGTTTCGAAGGAGGTAAACAAAAACCCAATAATAGAGGCACTATAAATTAATTATTTTCATGTTTTTAAGCATTGAAAAATACGCATTCAAAAACCACTAAAAACTGTCTTAATCCCAGTTTGCATATAAAATTAAAGAAAACACTTAACAGGGATTGAAAAGCTTGGATCCTCTTTTGTCTATATGTTCGTGAATTTGTTAAAAAACACACTTTTTAGTGCATGAAATTCCTGTCCCCGATTTCTATAAAAGAAAATTAGGAATTCCTTTAGAAAAGTGTTTTCAGTCATAACTCTCTGTCCACATACTGTATATTTCTGGAGTATATGAGTTGTTTGTTTTTGTCTGCAAAAGCACCGAAATTGTTTTTGTGTTGATTTTTTTTATTTGATTTTTGAAACTATTTACCACTAGAGGGCTTTTTGTGCTGTAGTGTGTTAAAAAGTTAAACAATTTTCAATTTGTAATTTTTTTCTTTCTACAAATTGTTTACTTTTCATTCACATTTTTTTTATTGTAAATGAAAAAGTTTTTTTTTTTTTTTTGAAACTAATGTTTTTTATTTTGCTTCAATAAGAAAAAAGTTAAAAAATACTCTACTAACAAACATTTGTATTGGTAAGTAAGTGATTGTGTTTGTGTTTGTGTGTGGGTTTTTTCGTATTTCATTCATTATATTCAATATCCATAAAAAGAAAGAGAGTGAGCAAAAAAAAAGAAATAGTAGCAATAAGTTTTTCACTTTTAAAGCTACATGGCTTAAGTGTTAAGCAGTTATATACGTCTACATTTTTTTACAAAAACACACACACACACCACTTACAACTATATCGCACATATCCATAAACCCACTTATACATTTGCAATATTTTCTTTTAACATTCTTTTCAAACTTTTACTTTTTTGCTTTTTACTTACTCGTTATACTTCTTGTTATAGTTTTTCCACTACTATAGAATTTGATATAGCATTTATGTGTTTGTGTTTGCCGTTTATGTGTGTGTATGTGTTTGTGTGTGTTGTATAGTTAAAAGTCGTTACTATTACCAATACTATTACTCTAAGATATCACTTGGTTTTGGTGTTTTGAGTGACTTATGGTTTATTTAGTTTATACTCTATTCATACCAGTTATGTGGATATAAAAAGGAGGAAAATACTAAAACTTACCAACATACCTAAGTAACATAGTACAGTACAGGGGTTAAATTGAACAATTTTGTTGTGGTTAAATTATTTCAAAAACTTTTGTTACATATAACCACAAATTAATAAAATTTCCTGTAAATATTGGAGAAGATGAAATATTTTTGTATTGCTTGAAATTGAAGCTAATTTAGGAAACCTCAAAAAAATTATAATTGGAATTTGAAAACTATTTTGATATGTTAAATGATTTTAAAATTTTCTTCTTTTGACTGTTAGGTTGATGAGGAAATACGAAAATTTATTTTGTTTTTAGTTAGTTTTTTGGTTTAAGGTCGTGTATTTAAAAATAAATAAAAATTCAATAAAATTAAATTTTTGGTTTGATTTTTAAATAATCTTTTTTATTCCATCCGATATTTCGAATTAGCTTCGATGTTCATCTTCCGGGATATTTAAATAATGTTTTATAAAACAGAGTTAAAAATGTCAGTTGAAAGAAGATAACCAATAAGCACAGATGTTTTCAACTCAAATATTCAAAATTCTACTGATGATCACTTGCGAGAGTGTGAAATCATGATGATGAATACCACATTGTCTGTAGACCTTAATGAATTCTATTTTTTTAAATTTTACCAAGACCTAATAAAAAAACTATACAATTAATAATTCAAAATTAAACTTAATAAAATTAACTAGTGTTGTTGCCAAAATAGTCTAAAATTTCTGATCACAAACAAGAAAACTGCACTCATATAAAAAGTTTGTTCAAAAGTCTGTTAAACGGGTTCCAATTCAGTGAAGCTAATTTTTTCTGTTGTAATCGTTAAAATCAGTAATTTACCTTAAGTTATTAGATAGATACCTCATTTAACCTCAAGAACATATTTCATCCCTATTTGAACTAATTTTTCGACCTAAAATTTTGTACTTCGTGATTCGCAAATCTACAAATATTGCCAGTTAATTTAAACAAAAATTGTTTTCAAACAAATTTTTTGGAAAAAGCTAGAAATTTTACAATATTAATAGTAAAAATAAACTAGTTCTGAATTTACAAAATGCAGAACTAGTTCTGAACTTACAAAATTCAGAACTAGTTCTGAACTTTTAGTGCATTTTTTTTTAGATTCTTTATTTATACAGTTGAACCTCGATTATCCTGGTTGCTCGTGACCGGACTCAGCACGGATAACCGAAAACACGGTTAATAGAAGTTATTTATTTTTCCCGAATTTATATCTTTGTATGTAGGTGAAAAGGAAAAACAAGCAAATAAATATGTGTGCTACACGGATAATAGAGGTGAAGCACGGTTTATTGAGGAAAAAATAATAGCACGGATAACAGAGGTAAACACGGTTAATAGAGGTATAAATCAAACCACCAGCATGCCGGTTAACAGATGTACCCGGTTAATAGAGGTCCGGATAATCGAGGTTCAACTGTATAAAAAAGTTAAGGTGTTTTTCTTTCGATCCAGAAAGTTTCATCGTGTATCTCGGATTAATTGTAGAGACAATTTTCGTTTAATATTGTGTTTCTTAAATATTTCAATATTTGTATGTTAAAACTACAAGGCGTATAAGCACACAGAAAAGAACTGGGGGAATATTATCGAAGTAATTACACAACTGCATTAGCTTCAAGCTAGTTTAACAAATTTCTTGTAAGGTATATGAATTTTTCTTAGAAATTTATTTACTAGGCTTGTATATATTTTACAAAAATTTGTAAATATTTTACTAGAACTTTGTAAAACTAACTTGAAACTTATGGTGTTGTATAATTACTAAGCACTTGGATAATATTCTCCCAGTTTTTTTCTGTGTAAGAAGTTTTATCATACACAGAAATAAATAAATTAAAAAAATTTTTGTAAATACAAAAAAAGTTTTTTAATTAGCACCAACAATGGATTTATGTAAATACATACACCGTTTTGTAGATTTTTTTTTTTTGTAATTTTGAAATTTCGTTTTTAAAGAGTTTTTATATGAAAAACTACAATTTACAAGCATTTCAAATAAAAAATTTTTTAGAAACAAATTTGAATTTAAAAATGAGGTGTTTTGAATTTACAAATTCCATTGTTGGCGCCAACAGTCTGTGTATGTATTATGTATTATTGATGCATTTCACATAAAAATAAATAAACAATAGTTAATTAGGTATCAAATGAATGGTATATAATTTTTAATACCACATTTATATGGGAACTCGGTAATGGTTTAAGTTCAAAATAACATATAATACTGCTTAACTCATTTTATAGAGGGGACTTTTTGTCGATATTGGAAGTTGTTTTTTCTAAATCGGTTAAAATATAAAGTCTAAAAACTTAAATTTTTTGTGCCAAAATCATTAACCAAAACTACTGTAAATATTTTCTGTTGGCCATAACTTCATTTCACATTCTTTTTGTTCCGTACTTTTTTTCATGGCATTTGTTTGTATTTTGTATTCACATGTATGGGTGTCTATTTATCTGCTATGTATAGAATATGTTGCATGGTTTTCTTTCGATAGCTTATTGCTGTTACTGTAACGGTTTTTTCCTTCAAGTTTTTTGTTTATGCTACTATTCCTTTTTAGCTTATCTGTAGTAAAACTACCCAATCAAAAAAATTTTATGTATTAAATACAATATCAGATCTCTCTCTTGATATTTTTGTTTATCCAAGTTTATCTCAATATTGGTGTATTCAGTAATATCCGATTATATCCCTCAAATATATTACTGGATTAAATCAGATCAAAATCTATCTCCAGTTTGTGTGATCCAATAACATCTAATTTAAGATCCTTATCGATTCCAAAATATAACACTGGATTAATTTAGATCTAATTGGATCTAATTAGATCCTAAAAGATTAGTAATTTTTGGAGAATTAAATAAGATATTTTGAGGTTAAATTAGATTTACTTAAATCCCATGACATAAAATTTTTAATAAACCCGAGTAAAAAAATTATATGGTGACATATCTAATTAGATGGGGTCCAATCACTAATCGGATACAATTTAATCCGAAAAATGTTGTGTATACATGGATCATATCGGATTAAATTTCTTCAAATTATATACAACTGAGTCCGAATTTTGACCAGATATTATTATTATTATTATATAATATCATACTACATAAAATTGAATACAGTTAGGTCCAATTTCGTATAAATGGTTCAATTTGTACTGTTATTAAAAAGAAAATGTAAATTTAAGAAAATTATGAATGAATTATAATTTTAAATAATTTTGGATAACAAATATTATTTAATTTTTCACTGAGGTTGAGATTTAGCATTTTAAAATTGAGAGAAATTCAAAAAAGTTATGATTTTAAAACTATTTTTAAATAAAATTAATGATAATTTTAAAGTTACAAGTCATATCGAATACATATATTTATAATTTTATAAAATATCTTTATAATTTTTTATACACACCGAAAAATAAAGTGCCAACCGAATTGAAAGTGTTTTTTTGTTTGCAGCTACAATTAAAAAGTTTAGTTAGTGTAGCCATATTTAAATGTGATTTCTAAATATTTTGGGTGTAGCAGCTAAAATTTAATTATATTATCTGACTTCTGTTGTGAAAACCGATATTAAGTTGTAACAAACCGATTTTAGTCGAAGTTGGCAAATGGGAAAATTTTTCTCTGTGTGTAGTTTTCCACAAAGTCTTTAAAATCTAAAGCATTTTGAAAAAATTTGAAATTATTTCATTTCATTTCTTAAAAAAATTTTTTGCGATATATTTAACCAAAAAAAGTTAAAAAAATTATGGTAGAAATAGCAAAATTTTGGAAAGTTCGTATTAAAACTGTAATATAATATGAAACTTTGTTTGTGGCACTGCCAGAAATAGTTCGTCTTAGCCGAGGTTTCGTAAGCCAAAACGTCGGGACTTTCAATTTCTTAGTTGAATTCATTAAGATATTATAAAATGTTTAGTTGAAGTTAGAATATGTGACAGATATTAGGAAAATGGATATTTCCACTTGTTTTAAATACATTAAAGTGGACTTTATATACAAATTATTTTTCTAACAAAAACCAAGCAAACAATCCCATAAGAAATATTCAAACAATATTTTTCAATTAAAAATTGATTATAGTTTTTTTTGTTTAAAAATATAATTTAATATATTAAAATTTAAATTTCTAGTGGCAGATTTGATAAAATATGATAACATCAGAAAAAAGATAAGGCAATATAAAATTTGTTCGAAAAACAAAAATTATATCTTTTTATATATTGTGCCATACAAAGCAACATATAACTAGATGCAGTTGTATTAAATAATATAAAATAATATATAACTCTTTTTTTTACTCGGGAAATTAAAAATAAAAATTTAAGAAAAATTACTTAGAGATCTGTGGCATATATAATTATGCAATGGGTTATATACAACAATATCTAATTAGATCTTATACGCATAGAAAATATTAATGGACCATATATAATCATATCTTAAAGTTAATTATTAATCTTGTGTAATATATGGAATCTTACATAATTCTATCTCACATCATTTAATGTAGTATATATGTAAATATATTTTGAGTTGTATTATACATATGTCATCCTATATCAACATATATTATATCACGCAAAAAAATATTTTTTGTAAAACAGTAATATATATTACTATATCTTAAATTATATAGCTTACATATCTACATATATGATTACATATTATGTTATATATGAGAATGTATTATTATATATAACAACATATCTATCATATCTAGTTATGTGTGGCATATATGTTTAATATCTAATTTTGCAAAGGTCAATATATAAAAATATATCGTTATGTATGCTACCACATAAGAAACATATAATAAGATATGGCAATGCATGACACTTTATATAATCTCATATTATAACATATTTTAAGATAAAAAACACATAAGACCATATATAAGTTTTTTTACTCGGGTAGTTTTATTCGTAGTTGTTGTTTTTGCAATAATAGTGAAGTGGCTTATGAGTATTTATTACCATTTCAATATGACTTTTTTTGACTACTATGTAGTATATGTAGTATATGGACTATATGACTTTAACCCTTCAACTGTCAAGCACTCCTCCAAGCGGGGTATTCCAAATGAGTGCTTTATATTAAGAAATGAAGCTATTTCGATAGAAACACAAATTTACAAAATATTTCATGAAGTAATTATTTGTGTGCAGTGCACGGTTTTGAAACAAGAAAGTAAGGGGAACAATTTATGCCTAAACTTATTGATTTTTCTGGATTCGTTTTTGAGATTCGCTCTAAACCTATTTAGGCTCATATCGCCCAAAGAAGGCAAAAAAAAAATTAGCTGAAAGAACATATTGTTTATTTTTCATGCCAAATACGTGGTATAAATTACATTGCAAAAAGCTTAGGCCGGTTAAAGGGTTAACTATTTTTGTAAGTTTGGATATTGTTACTTGTGGCTATTTTTCCCTAATAAAAAAATGTGTTTTATTTCTCGTTATATTTCGGTGAGTTTTTCCTACAATAAAAAACATTGTAACCAGTATTATTGTTATTGTCCGTTAGCTTGTTGATGTTTTTTTTTTTTATTCATTGTTGCTATTTGAAATTGTTGTTTTAGTACATACCAAATACTTTTTATTACGTATATTTCGTACTTTACTATGGATACACTTAACATACATTTTAACTGATTTTCGGCCTAAACTATAACAGATTTTATGTTTGAACAAAAACTGAAAGCTTTTTTTATTGTATTTAATATGTACTATTTTTTTACAGTGTAGAATATGTGTTTACGAGCATATTTGCTTTTGATCTAAATTTTTGTTTCTATTTTATTGTTGTTAAAGTCTGTATGTATTTTATATATGAACCATTCAATTTGAAAGTGGCATAAGTCACATTTAAAAAAAATTGAGATAGGGATTACTTACAACTAATGAGGATCTTTTTTATATAAAAAAGTTTTTTGTTCAAAATGTCAAAAACTACTGAGATCTTGATGTGTGAAATTCTGCTAGAAAAAATTTTATATTTGAATGTGGCATACGTTCTTTGAATTTTTTGTCTTTTTTTAAAGATGATTATACACTTAGAATACTATGCAGGTAAAGGCCACTGGAAATGTAATCACTTAAATAAAGGACGACTTACATTTCAGTAAATTCAACTAACATTATCATTTGTTTTTTAATGTTCAAAAAATGACTAACAATTGTCGTAAAAATTAACCACATGTTAGTAAAAAATAAGCAAACATTTATCTTTTTCATTTTTTTAAATAACAAAAGACTACTGTAAAAATTAATGTAAAATGATAAAACAGTCGGTTGATGTGGTTTGTTTTTTTAAATGAACTACAAGTTTAGTAAAAAATTTAATTTGTTCTACAAATGACTGACATTTACATTTTTAAAGCAGAAGTTCCCTGAGCGTATGATGTGTCTTGCCAATGCTATTATTGGAAAATGGTATAATAGTGTTGGACAACATCTTTTAATAATTCTCCGCGCTTAAAGCTAACATTAGCGGTCTATTTAAAAAATCAAATTAAGTGGTGCAAGATGTTATAACGAGTTTATGGTACCAAAAATTCCTGTAAACTTCTAGTAGAGTTACAATAAATGATTTACACAAATTCTTTAAAGAAAATCGCAAGCATTTTATTTCAATGTGTAATTCTTATTCCATTGTGCAATGGGAACTTCACAATGGAAACAATACTTAAAAACTTTTAATGATTTAATTTTGCACAATTTGCACAAAAATTTAATTATTTGTATTGAAAAATATGCATTCGAAAAACCACTAAAACCTGTATCACTTAATCCCAGTTTGGACATGAAATCTCAGAGAACACTTAAAAGGGTTTTAGTGTTTTGGGTCCTCTTTAGTCTATATGCTCGTTGGTCAAACATATAATAATATTAAAAGTGATTTTTTAAGAATCTCTAAAAAAATGAAATAAAAATATACAAAATAAGTAAAAATGTTCAATAAACAATGCATTTAAAGCTAAACAAGTAAAAATATGCAATAAAATTATGCATGTAAAGCGAAATATGCAAAAATATGCATTTATAGCAAAATATGGAAAAATATGTACTAACAAATATATGCCATTTAAACGCACACTCTTTGATTGGCAAAGATATTTTGTCAGACTTAAGGAAAAAATATGCATTTGCCTGAACTTCCGATCCCTGATTAGAAGTGAAATAAAGCAAACAAAATAAACTTAAGTCCAAATTTGAAAACAAAATTTAAATTTTTAAAGTGGCATAAGTCCTTTTAACATTTTGAATAATGCGTATTTTCGCTAATTTTGTTAAATATTATTAACCACATTAAAAATTTAGCTATCTGTGATAATAATGGCATTTAAAATTCTTCGAAATATGATACCAATGTTTTTAAAAACACCTTAAATATCTAGTTTTAAAAACAAAGAGACTTAAGCCACTTTCAAATTTAATGATTCATATATTCTCTTGATACCATTTTGAAATGAATGTATTTTTTTGAAAATGTTAGTAAAACAATTTTATTTATTAAATCATTAGATTTTTTTTTTATTAATTTTTTGGTAAAAAAATATCTTTATTTTATCTTGTTATATATTTTGTATAAAACTTTTATTGTAGTTGCAATAAAAACCTTGTTTTTTTTTATTATTTATGGCCATTAGCATAACTGGTATTCAGTATGAAGTATGCCTGGTTAAGTGTAATGCTGTTATGTGTGTGTGTATGTGTATAAGGAGACATGTATTGTTAGCATAGGGGTGTATTAGTTAGGAACTGTGCCTGTGTAACTTTTCTGTATGTTTTTATTACATATATTCATACGAAATATGTAAGATAGTTAAACATGATGTACAAGTATTTTTTCAATTATTTGAAATTATAACTAAGTATATAAGTATGTATGTCTAGAAATACATACATGCCATAGTTGGGAATTTTTCCTTGTCATTTAAATTGAATTGGCATTACTTTCGGTTAATTCTAATGGCAAAGAATTTCATTACCATTCGAATGCCAATGCAATTTTTTATAATTGGCATTGATTAGAGCAATGGTTATGAAATGGAACCAATGCCTCAAATTATCAATTGTAATTGACGAAAAAATAATTATTTATAAAAACTGGTTTGTTTTGAAAAAAATAAAAAAAAAAAATAATTAAAAATTTGAGTCCTAACTTTATATATGTTTGCTATTTTTTGGTCAAGTCTTATAACGTATACACTGTTCAGTCCTGTTTAGTAACTGATTAGTCATAATGGATTAGCTTTTAATTCTATTAATTCTAAAATATCGAATATTTTTAACATAAGTACTCAAATCAAATATTTTTATTTAAATCTACAAATAAAGTTTTTTGTAGACAATTGTAGCAAACAATTATAACAATGAATTATAATTGGCATTGCTCAATGCCAATTGTAAAAAAATTTTATTGGCATTGATTTCAAGCAATTGTAATGCCAACACATTTAATTACTATTGACATCAAGCAATGCCAATTACAACGTAAATTAGTTTGTCCATTCAATTAACTAGTCCCAAGTATGATACATACATATAAGTGTATTTTGTAATAAAACCTCAAAGTTTAGTATTTTTTGTGTTTATGTAATTTATAAGTTTATTGTTTTCAGAAAAAAATTGGTTTATTTTTATGTAAGATTATGATATAGAAGAGTTATTGCGCACAAATAAGAATTTTGTATCTTTATCATAAAATCTGATAGCAGTATTTAAATTTTGGCAAAAAATTAGCCTAATGGATTGTTAAAAGATAGTTTACTATATTATACACAGAGAAAAAAAAGGTTAGTTAAATCAATTATTATATCAAATTTAAATAACTTAGTTTTTTTTTTCGCAAACAGTTTTAAATTAAGTATGAAAGATATTAAATGATGATTCATATGATATGATTCTACACTCGTACAAAAAAATTGTTGGAATTTTTTTTGCTAAAACTCCTAAAAATGAGTTCAAAGCTATTTCGCAAGAAAGACTTATAAAATTTGCAGATTGTTTTGCTAAATATTAATAAGATATAAAAATAGCAAAAATAAATCTTTTAAACTACAAAAATTAAATAATATTTGAGGTAAATATTAGTTAATTGAAAGTGACAAAATAATCTTCTAAAATCAGCCAAAAATTTCCTTAAAAAAAATCATAAAAACGTGAAATTAAAAAAAAAAATTATGCCAATAAAAATCTGTTTTTCTGAAATCAGTAATCTACAACTTCCTGTAGATATTAAAGTTTGTGGTTGATGTTTTTTTGTCTACAAATATTTCATACAATTTTTTGCTTAGTTTAGCAGAGTAAATAGCCATTTTCAATTAACTAAAATTCAACTCGAATATTACTAAAATTTTGTAAATTTACCAGTTTTATTTTTGGTGTTGTTATCTTACTAATATTTGGCAAAAAAGTCTAATAATTTTATCATTTTGCTTTAATTTTTCACTAATTTTTAGTTGCTTTTACTGCTATTATACGAGGGCGGATCAATAAGTCCGTGACTTTTTGAATGAAACACAGTTTTTTTTTTTGCAAAAAAAAAAAAAAATTATTTTTCACCATAATCTCCTTTTAGATCAATACACTTAGTCCAACGTTTCTCCAATTTTTGTATCCCTTCCAAAAAACAGGATTTTTCGAGGTCCATAAAATATGCATTTCTTGACCATATGGGGTAGTTTTTTTAAATCCTCGTTAAATCGGTCCAATAAGTTGTCATATTATACGCCGTTTATTGTTTTTTCCCTTTTGAAGTAATCGATGTGCATCCCAAAAAACTGTTGCCATCACCTTATTGGCCACGATTACGTTTATGGTCAATTGAGGGCAAACGCGGCACCCATCTTGCAGACAGCTTTCTTATACCCAACTGATCATTTAAAATCGAAACCACACTGCCATATGAAATGCCTATAGCATGAACAATCTCACGCACTTTTTTCGACATTTTCTGGTGCATTGACCTCAATTCGCCGTCCAGAACGTTCGGCGTCATTTGTACGTATGCGACCACAACGAAAGTCAGTAAACCACTTTTTTACCATTGATAAATACTATGCAGAGTCCCCATAGTATTTATCAAGCTTTTCCTTGGTTTGATTGACGGTTTATTTTCGCAAAAAATAATGTTTAATAAGAACTCAAAATTAACTTACTAAAAAAATCCACGAGCTTGTATGTTTTGAACAGCTGTTAAACGCAAAGTAAATGACGGAACTTGCTCAAAATTTGACAGTAGTCTACTAACAGGTGGTACTTAATGGGAGCAGTGTTGCATTTCATATAACTACGAGGGAAGTTCGAAAAGTCACGGACTTATTAAACCGACCTCGTATCTACGAGTGTATAATTATTTTCTCAATTGTATTATCTATCTGACCATTAATAAATAATAAACAAAAATTTATAAAGAATTAAAATAATTGAGAAAGGCGTGGTAGAGAATAATGAGTGTATTTTCTAAAAATCATAACTACATTGTAAATTTTCAATTTTCTGAATCAGACTGCGCAGTTTCTGGTATTGAACCTTCGTCAGTGACCCTGTTTTTTTGAATTTTTTTGAATAATGTAATATTTGTTATGTTTTTTATTTGTTCGATTGCGTCTATATGAAATTTTCTGTGCAATCACTGACCGTGGTATAGATAAACTGATTTCTAATGCCACATGCACTCGCACTACACGTTAGACAGAGCGCTTTAGCTTACTGATCTATCGTCAGGTCGAGTTTTGTTGTGATTAAAACTAGTTTTATTCAATACACGGTGTTTTTGTTCTTGCATACATAATCTCAGAAGTACAACTCCAACAACACAACAGTTCTATTTTTAGAAACTTACCTCACTCTAATGTCCACTGTTTTCCCATATGTTGTAAGTGATGCCACATCTATGATATATTCTTTGTATATTCGATAGATGTCGCTTACGTAGTTAGGGAATTGCCAGAGAGCAAAGTTTGATTTTTGTTTGAGTTTGAATTTTAACGTATTTTTCAGACGATTGCAATTAATACTATAATTAATATGTAATCGTCTAACCCGATTTCAACAGCTCATAATACAAAACACCCTTCTGATCCCACCAAATACAGAGCATTACCTCGGCTTCGGTGTTGATTTGGCTGGTTGGCTGGGCTTTACGTATGACTTTTTGGGCTTAGGTTTATCGTAATGTATACATTTTTCATAACAGTACGATGCAAAAATTAATTCTTTTTGTCTCTCATATGGGACCCAATTTCCTTGCTTTTGAATGAATCACAATGCTTTTAAACGTAGGGAAATGGTTTCTTGTGTGACGAAAAGTAGCGAAAAGTCTAGGTTTTTAAAACTTTAGGTTAAGATATCTTAAAATTCTGGTATGAAAATTCTGAAAATTCCCAATGATAATGCAAGTTCTTCTTACGTTTGACAACAATCTTCGTGGAGCAATGCTTCCAATTCCTCATCTTCTGTGTCGAAATCACCACTTTTGAATCGCGCAAACCATCGTTCACAAGTTTTTTGAGTTGGTGCATGTTAACCGTAAGCTTCTACCAACAATCGATAACTTTCAGCAGCCGTTTTCTTCAAATGAAAGAAGGTTATCAGACTTTCCCGCAAAACATCTTTTTTAAGCACAAAATTCGACATTATTATAGCGATTGAAAAAAATGTGTGTTTACACTTTGGCGTCTATCGAATACTGAATTATAATAACAGATGTTTACCCTCCAAAATACCATATTTGTTATTATTATTTACACAAACCATATGTGATAGTTATGCCATATGTTGTCCAAATCGACATTATTAACTTGTATACCCAATAAATGATTACTCAGATGGATTTAGCATTCTCAAACGTCGGCTAACACATACCCAAATGGTTATTTATGTCATAAAAAAATTAAAATATTTTTCCTCAAAGTGTCAAACATTTTTGAAATTCCTAATGTATAAAAATTTTTTTTCCACAGTATATTTTTATATGAAAGTACTTATGAAACACTTCCTTCGTGACTGGGGATCAAACCAGCTACCCTCATCTGGCTATGATGGTTACAAAAAAAAAAAATTATAAATTTGTCAACCTAAATTTGTCCTACTTCGCCCACTTTTGGGAACATTGAAAAAGTTGTTCCATTTTTATTCATATGATTTAGGGCAATATTTTGCTGTGAGTTTGTTTGAGGGAAAGCCTCATTTGTATATAATTTCCCATAAATACCTATCTATAAATTTAAACCCAATTTTACATTATCATCTATTACAGCAAATAAATTGTGTTGAGTACACTTTAATGTAGAAGTCAATACGTACATAAGTAATAAAACCCATATTAAACTATTAATATTAATCATACGCTTCAGTTACTATAATAACAATTAGTTATGGTCATTCAATACTCAATGAAACAATCATTTTGGCCTTTCTGAGATATTACAAAAGATATTATTAAAGTCATCATCAACATTATTAAATTGTCTTGATTTATTTATGTACTACTCTACTACAGCCACTACAACCCGTACTAGTTAAATATTTTATCTACAACGATGATGTATTTAGTTATATAAACAAATTTTATATGAAAATATCTTTCAAAAAATTGTGTATACCAACTCTACCACTACTCTTGAAAGTGGCACAAGTTAAGTTGAAACAACAAAACAATTTTGTGACACGTCTTTCAAAACTTTAGCAGAATTTACCAAATTAAAAGAAAAAATTGTATGAATATAACAAAGCATGCTAATTTACACAATAACTAAACTGCTGGTAAATTTTTATAAATATGTCCAAATAAAAATATATTTCAGACTTACGCTACTTTAAAAGTAAACAGTTACTATTTGCCAGTAAAAAAAGTAAAGTCCAAATAGCAGGTTGCAGAACAAAATACGTATACTGTATTATAACAGGTTCTAATTTATGTTCTGAAACCAATTATTTTTGTATGGAGTGTGTCTCTTTTGCAATAGGAACAGGCCGGTTCTGGAACCAGGTATAGAACTGGTTCTGTTACACATAAGCATTACATATTGACTCTCAGGAATCTGTTCTAGAATCTGTTTCATGCAAACCGGTGATAAAAAATGATGTACTAGAATATATTAGTGTAACCAGTTCTAAAAAATTTTGCTGGGTTATTTTATTTTATTTTATGATTTTCAGATTTTTGTAAACAATTTAGAAAGTGTTATGGCCAAAAAGGGTACTTTGTGTTTTTGTTTTTGGTCGATATGAATATAAATTTTTATTTATATTAGCTTAAAGCCCAGTAATAAAATTTTGTTTTATAGTATATGGTAAAAAGGGATTTTTTTATTGTTATTTTGCTAGTGTAAAACTAAAACAATTTAATATTCTTTTGCTTTCGTTTAAATCCTTTTAGGCTTTTTGGGTATTCAGTTTTTTTTTTTATTGATTTTGAGGTTTTATTGTAAAATATTTAGGGTTTTTATAGAGTTATAAATACTAAACAATTTTACATTATACTACTTAGTATATACTTATTTATTACAATTTAATAAGGAATATTTAGCAAGTTGTATTTAATGAGGTTGGGTTTAAGACAAAATTCAATAAATTTTGTATAGAGAGCCGTACGAATAATTTGATTATAAAATCATTTAAAATTTAAAGAAGAAAAGAATGGTAAAAAAATTAAAAAAAAAATTATTAGCAGCAATGATACAGTAAACGCTCGATAGTACGAGGGACGTTAATTAAAATAGGCCAAATAATGATCATGATTCAGAACAGCTCAGGAATACAAATTTCAGCAATAAATCAACATTTCGGGCTATAGTTAATATCAATACCTAAATCTAGTAATCAGATTATTTCGATAATCCGAATCAGCTTTGCAATCTTTGTCAAAAGTCTATAAATTTTGGAATTTTTTGTTAAAAAAATTTCATAGAAGAAAAATTAAAAAAAAATGTCCTTTTTTCGGCCAACTAGGGCCATTAGGAAAATATAATAATGTCACGAATACTCATCAAGTTTGGTATTTTTTTGTTCAGAAGTATGTAAAAATCTTACGAGTTTCGAAATAAAAACTGCATAACAATAATATTTGCTACAAAAGAGAAAGTTCGATGCACCTAGTGCCTATATTATAGCACAGAGTTAACAGTTTGTTTTAAAGTACAGAAAAGGCTTGAGGATAAATTCGTTAAAATCCAAGTTAGCACGAATATCAGTATCACACCTCGAAGTAGTAATCAATTCGGCATAGTCACTTACGTTCAGAGAACGAAGCCGACATTAAATTGTCGCCGGCGGCGGCTCATCAAAAATATACTCGGCGGCGGCTGAAAGTCGACTAAAGCCGAACAATTTTTGGCGTCGGCGGCTAAACAAAAAAAAACTTGGCGGCTACTAAAAATCGACTAAACCGATGGTTAAAAAATGTATTATAATTTAATTCACTTATTTATTTGTAATCTAAGCAAATTTTTACAAAATTTCATGTTTTCCAATATGTGTCTATCTTTTATGGATAGACTACCAAAATGTTTCCAACATTCCGATAAACCCGTTAGGTTTACTTGAACCTTTGCCATTTTTTTTATATCATCTTTTCTTTTAAACAAGTCTTCATAATATGCTATATCGGCAGATTTTGAAATAAATGTATTTACATCAGTAGAAGCATCTAAGTTAGAATCAGAATCAGATGAAATTGTGGGATTAGCTTGTGTAGTATGAAAAAAGTTTTTTATATTTTTTTGAGCCATTGTAAGATTTGGAAAATTTACGGTTTCTTTTTCTAGTGAAGCGCAATATAACGGCACATTTTGCAAACGCTAGAGAATTCATAATGAAAACCTATGGTTGCCAGATTGGTAGGTACTAAAAGCCGGATGAAGGCGGATTATTCTTAAAATAATATGATTTTTTAGTTAAAATGAATTTAGATAAAAAAAATATCGGCTAAGCTGATATAGTCGGCTCAGCTGATATATAGTCGGCTAATATTTTGTAGCCGAAATTGGCCGCTCATGTCGGAGGCGGCTCGAGTACCTGAAAAGTGATCGGCGGCGGCTTAGCCGCGGCTATTAGCCGATCGGCTTCGTTCTCTGCTTACGTTACCAGTCGTACGGTTCAATGAGGTGAAAAACAAGGAAAAATACATTTTTTTACTTCTTTAAATTTTTGTGTAGAACTTAAAAAAACAATCGACCTGCTTAGTCCTAAAATATAAGAGGGCGACGTGATGTGTCAAAAATACAAGTTGCGTTTTCGTCTTTTACAAAAACTCAAAACCTCTGCGAAGAGTATACTTTTCGAAAGGTTTAATGTGCGCTGAATTCGAACAGATATGACTTTTAGTGTCATAAACATTTTTGTGAATAAAGCTCAATTCGCGATGTCTAACTTCCCGACAAGGTTTTTAAAACTTTAGGTTAAGATATCTGAAAATTCTGGTATGAAAATTCTGAAAATTCTGGTATGACCTTTAGAAAAGTATACTCTAGTTCCACTTCTTTGTGACTTAAGTGTGTCGTGCGTTTTACTGCCTCTTATGTAAAAAATATATAATTTTAAATTTTAATATTTTACTACTCAAAAGTAAAATATATGCCAGGTGAAGTGACGTGACAAAGTTTTAAATTTTATGAAAAATTAACTGTGATTGATATGTCCTAATTGTTTTTTATTTTAAGTTATTCAAAACAAACTTGATTTAAATTAAAATTTTTAAACACCAGCTACAATCAACGCAGAAGTAATGAGAATAAATGTTGTTTTGTGGTCACATACGAATGTCAATGAAAGCGAATCAAAAATTTTCCGTTTACTGATTTTCATTTTTTTGAGTTAATTTTAGTTGTAACAAATATTTTAATATCATCTCTCTTAAAAAATTAAATATTTAGGAGAAAATGTTACTGAAAATGCAAAACATTTACCAAAAACATGAACGGAGTCCATTCTATCATCATGGGAACAAAGATATGCTTTTTACGACATCCCCATATAAAAGTAAAGAGATTTGTAATGACAATTGTAAGTACTTGCCATTACCAAATATGTACTTATATAACCACTAATATTTTAATGCTTTTCCACACTGGGATATTATTCATATTCAAATATTTTTCATATCTAAAAAAATACTATTTCCTTCATGTCAAAAATAACAAAAAGAATTATCTAAATCAAAATTTTTTGTATGCGTTATCAATTATGATAAGAAACATAATTTTTCTTTAAACAATCAAGATGAAAAAAAAACATAACAACAAAATAACAATCAAGAAAGAAGAAAACCAAAAAAAAAAATTTACTAAAATTTTTGTTGAATACAATACTGCCATAAAGCTTTAACCACAATTGACTTATCTTTTGTTAATACCGTTAAAAATTTTGTTAAATTTTCTCCAACTTAAAGAACGACCATATTTGACTTGTATAAATTTGGAAATTTTCGTCAAATTAGCATATTAATTTAATGTTTTTATGAATTTTTTTTTGTTAATTTTTTAAATTTCTTTTGTTTGTCTAAAATTTTTTTAATTTGATTAAGTTGGGTTCGATGAGTTTTGATTAAATTAATTATTTGAATTAAATTAATTATTTGAATTAAATTAATTAATTTGATTAAATTAACTGATTTAATAGAGATGGAACTTTATTGACTTAATCTAAATATGGGTACTTCAATGTATTTTCATACAATCGATCAATCCCTTACTTCAACTTCGCTAAATATAGTTGGGCCTTAATATTTTTTAATATAAATAATAAGTATAAAAAAAAGTCCGGGAAGAGTATCATAAATAAAACGATGCAAGCACAAAAGCAGGGGTGAATAAGAGATTATTCAAAAAGATGGCATTTTAAATATCACACATATATCTTAAAGAATATGACATACCACAGCAATCATACATTAACGTATATGTATACATTTATAACGGTGTATTTACTCAACACTAAACACACACATATTTTCATGCAATAATATACACACAAGCAACCACAAATTTTATGTTGATTGTATGTACATGTTTAAATGTATAAATGAAGATGGAAGAGGGAAAAGGGCATAATAAATAATTTAAAATTTTTGAAATGTTATTATTTTTTTTTTAACGATTTCCAAACAATTTGATGAACTCAAAAAAATAAATGTAATAAATTTAAAGTTATGACAATTTTTGTTTAATTTATGTCCTTTTTCACTGAAAGCATAAAAGCCTACTATCATTGCTTGTTGCCTTTCAACCTTATCGTTTTTTTTTATTATTATGTAAAGGGTGTTTTTTTATAGAGGTATAGAACTTTAAAATGGAATAAAACAAAGATGAATTTTTTAGATTGACATGCAATTTACTTTGTTCGAAAGAAAATCTTCTGGCATTATAATTTAATATGACTTCTGGCATATGACCGCCGCGGCTGGCTCGGACGTAGTCTAGTCTGGAGGTCCAAATTTCGATTACTTTTTCCAACATTTGTGGCCGTATATTGGCAATAACGCGGCGAATGTTGTCCTCCAAGTGGTCAATCGTTTCAGGCTTATCGGCGTAGACTAGCGACTTCACATATCCCCACAGAAAATAGTCCAGCGGCGTTAAATCGCACAATCTTGGAGGTCAATTCACGGGTCCGAAACGTGAAACTATGCGGTTACTAAACGTTTCCTTCAATAAATCAATTGTGACACGTGGTGTGTGACATGTTGCGCCATCTTGTTGAAACCACAGCTCCTGCACATCATGGTTGTTCAATTAATGAACGAAAAAGTCAGTAATCATGGCTCTATATGGATGGACACATATCCAATTCCTGTGCACAATGGCGGATAGACTGGTTGCGGTCTTCCTCTACGCTACGCTCTACAGCAGCAATGACTTCTTCTGTACGCACTGTACGAAGTCTCTGTGGATGTATATTATTATTTACAGTTAAACGTGGTGCGAAAACGTTCCATAGTTAATCGAATTAATTGCTCTGATGGACGATTATGTTGACCGTAAAATCGACGTAGTGCGCTATACGTATTTCGAACAGAACCATGGAAGCGTTGTTCAGGCGTCAGTCTATTCATGTTGAAATGACAAACCAAACTAAATATAAATCACTTGACAACTGACAAAATGGCCGCCAGTTCAAATAGTGTTGCCAACTTAAAGTTCTATACCTGTATAAAAAACACACTTTATATCAACACTGATATCTTACACTGAGAGAATTGTCTGCATAATATTAATGCAGGTTGCACTAGAACTCGTCCATTGAAACTTTTCTTTGAATTAATGCAAATTTTCATACAATTTTATAAAAAATATAATTTTTATTTATTAGAAAGATTCATTAAAAACTAGTTTCATAAAAAGTATGAAGCATTTCAATAATTTTAAGAAATGTTTCGTTCTATTTATTCAGAAAAGTTTCATTACTTTAATGACAATTTTCATAATTTTTTCGTCCACTCAAATTCTCTCCGTGTACGAACACACACCTTTACACTCAATATTAAAAAGCATAAGATTTTCATTTTAGTACAATTTGTTTTATAATTTATCTGCTGATGAGGTAAACAATAAAATTCCACAAATTTCATAAATATTTCAATCACATTTACCTGGTGTTTTTTTTTTTTTTTGCCTATAAATTTATATGTGTGTGTGTGAATAAGTATCCGCCGCTCTTTATATTGTATTTAATACATACAATTTCAAAGGCCAAAATGTTGTCTTTTCAAAAACAATACAAAAAAA
This sequence comes from Delia radicum, assembly GCA_021234595.1. Classification (NCBI taxonomy): domain Eukaryota; kingdom Metazoa; phylum Arthropoda; class Insecta; order Diptera; family Anthomyiidae; genus Delia; species Delia radicum. The sequence goes on along the minus strand of CM037853.1, from coordinate 236,406,354 downwards.
AACTTTAACGGTAATGGCATTAGCATAAAAATCAATTTGTAACAAAAAAATATATTATAATTTATTGTTTCACCTAAAATAAAAACAAAAAAAAAAAAAAATCTCAACACATACTGATGCTTATACTCCACTTGAGGTCCCAGTATAGAAAAGCGTTACCGTATAAGTGGTGTAATGGTTAGCGCGTTGGATGGTCCCGGGTTCGATTCCCGGTGACGGTAACATCAATTTAGAAAAATAATATATATCAGTTTTCTATCCCTCATATGTATCGCAGCTCCCACCTTCGGTGTTCCCATAGCATTTAACCCCACCGAAGTAAAATAATGAATCAGGGCTATGAAACAAAAAGCTTCAATAAATTCGCCAACTCTCCATCAGATGGCGAGCAACAACTATTCTAAGACTTATCTACTAGCGCAATTACAGTGTTGCCATGTTTAAAGACCTTCATCTTTCCCCACCTTTCATCTATCCAATTTCCAAGAAAGCAACACATTAATAAGTAGGAAGAATTTCCTAAGTGTTGCTTCTCTTTAAAAAAAAAAAAATATATATATATAAGTACATATTTGGTAATGGCAAGTACTTACAATTGTCATTACAATCTCATCACTTTTATATGGGGGATGACGCGCAAAATAATGACATATCATAACAGGGCAACCAGAAATATGCTCCTAAAAATCCATTTTGTGCACATATAAAATGTCCCGAAAATGGAAAATATGCTCCTAAAATTTAAAATATATTCTTTTAAAAACAGACTCTTCTTTAAAAATTTGGTATTTTAAATTTGTATTTTATTGCAGTCGAAGTAAATTTTGTGAAATTTGTTTCAGTTGCTAACAAAAAATGAGATTAAAGATTAATTGTAGCAAAATCTGTATATTCTTAAAACTGGAAACTCAAAAACAAGAAACATATTTATTGAATATCCAAAATTGAAAATATAGAACTACAGAAATCAAAAAATTTTATTTTTCGAAGAAAGAAAGTAAAAAAAATATGCTTTTAAAATGCAGGTTTGTTCTAGAAACTACAAAATATGCTTAAAAATAATATTTTTATTAAAAATATGGTCTTAAGACCAAAATATTCAAGACTAGGCAAAAATATGATATTAAGAGCAATATATGCAAAAATATGCTCCAACAAATCGATGCCAGAATTCGTAAACGGATAAATATCTCATTCATTATTCAATACTACGCATAAGAAAAAACATGATACAGCATATTTCTGATTGCCCTGAGCATTACTAAACAGCTTACGAAAAATAGTGTGTGGTACCCATTTGTTTACCATTGACGAAAATAATGAGTCTAAAAATAAATAAAAAAAATCTGGAAAAAAATTTTTTTTTATTGATTTTTTTTTTAAATAAAATTTGCGCTCATGGGATTTGAATTCAGGTCTCCAGATTTTCGGTCAGCCTCTCTACAATTTGAGCTATCTCAACATGTAATACTTGACACATAAATACATAAACGCACAAAATGTCATTACTATCCCGCTTACAAAAAAACAAAATAAGTAGTTATATATGTATTTACTAGAGTTGGAAAAATAATGAGTCTAAAAAATGATTTTGAAAAAAACGTTTAGATCATTACTTTGTATTTAAAATAATTATAAAAATAAGTACTTATAGGTAACGCATTTTTTTTTGTATTAAAGTCATTATTTGTGTTAAAGTAATGCAGAGAGTTAGCGGGTGTCATAATGACATGTCATTACCGTTTCTACACTGGGGTACTTTATACATACAGACTGCTCTATATGATGTGAACTTTTTGTTTGACATTTGCTTCTTTGTGTTGTTTTAATGAAATTTCAAGTATACATTTTTATGACAAACAAAATAAAATAAAATAATACAATACATGAATCTTAATGTTAACGCAAATGAAAAATAATCTTCATTAAATCATTGATAACAAAAAAATAAAAAAAATTATAAGGATACAATGATATTTAAAGTTTTCATATAGAATTTTTTATTCAATTTGTATTTTAAGATAATTTAATTAAATTGATTTTGGAAATCAAACTAAAAATCAAATATTTCAATGTATTATTCTATTGCTTTCGGTAAAAAAAAACATTTACAAAAGGTCATTTACAATAAGAAAAAATCAGTTTTATTGACAATTTCACAGTCTCTGGCAAATACCGGACTGTTGCAGGTTATTCCCATCCAAAATTACTGTCATATACATAGAATACAGTCTTATACTCGGACTAGAGGGTTTTACGCAAACTAAAGTCTCATTTTAAACTTCGCTCTTATGTTCGGATTACAGTCTTAGTATAAGAATGCAGTCTGACAAGGAAACTACACAGTGGTTTCAGATTGAAATTTCGGAAACAGTCGTGTTAAAGCCGAACGAATATGCAAATTGAAAAAAGGCCCGACACCCATGAGATTTAATTAAATAAACATTATTATATGTTAATTCGAACTCAAAACAACAACAAATTCCCATACAACAAAAACGTTAGGACATGCACGGGTATGTTTTGTTAAATATCTGATGCGTCTTCAAAATAACTTCCATTTGATACCCAATTTGCCTATATTTAATATTTTATATAAGAGATATATGAAAAAAAAACCGTCAAATTAGGTAATTTTTTAAACCCACTTTTTAACCCCTAAGCTTAAGATTGCTCATATAAAAAAAAATACGTGTCTAATATTTGTTGTTCTTTACAACATATCCAAATTTCATTCAAATCTGAGGATTCACCACTGTGTAATTCCCGTTAGATTAAATACTTACACTTAGTGGTCAGTCTCTATACTAGTCTTATACTTAGTATTATACACGTGTGTGTTTAGTTTATGTCTCAATTGCTCAAACCATTTAAACATTTTAAATTGTCCGTATATGAAAAAACTTTGTTTTAACTTGG